>PYDT01001918.1:0-11988 GCA_004837865.1 Musa balbisiana | reverse complement strand
GATGGAAAATCTGATTTATGATTCTTCCATGGAACAATCCAGACGAGTCTACTTCTTCATGGAAATATGATTCTACTCTTCATGGAAATCTATTCTACTTCTTCATGGAAATCTGATTTACTGATTCATGGAAACTGATTCTACTTCTTCATGCGAAATCTGATTCTACTTCTTCATGGAATTCTACTTCTTCATGGAAAATCATTTGAACTTTTTTCTAGTTCTTTTACTAGACCTACCGCTCTCACTACTATTTCTATTCAGTACAAATGAAGTTATAACGTAACTTTCACTGTAAATTGTGGTATACCGAAATAGAACGCATTAATACGCCTTCAAAACGAAGATAATATCATGCAACTATTAATGTGATATTCCAAACTAGAATGAGTATCATCCACTGTATGATAATAGTAGGATTCTTTGTGTTATACCCCCTATCAAATAAACTCAGAAAGTTTTTTTTCTAGTCACTCAGAAAAAGAACTATCATGGTCAACCTCAAAAAACTGATTTTCTCCATATCAAAAATATCACAGAGTAACTGTCACCATTTACTATCCCTAACTAAAAAAGTGTCATCAGAGAGTCCAAAACTCAGTCAAACGCGTCCCATAACAAGGGATTTTAGAAGGAAGGGATATAATAAAAATTCTTGATTGGACTTTTCATGGAACGATCTATTTATTGTGATGGCCAACCACTAATTGTTAATGAATTAAAAAAGAAGTGTGTTCTTCGAAACGCCTCGTGATCTTCAACCACTTATTTGCTTCCATATAATACCTGGACTAAGCGCTATAGCTTGTTTCCAATACTCACAGCTTGCTCGAACCCAAGCCTCCGCAATTTCGAATCACCCTGTAGAAGGCCTGTCTCCCCCGGTCGGAATAGGTTGGTTCCTTCCCTAGAACCGTACTGAAGTTTCCTACCTCATACGGCTCGTCAATCGATTCTTTTACTTGCGCCCCCTCTTAATCGACCCTATGCTACTGAAGTATATTTGTCATAAATATCCCTTTTCCCATTTTTGTTGGTTAGCCAGAAGAAGTTATTACTAATTTAAAACTCTACTTTTTTTGATCATACAAGTTTTGTTCTTTGCTCCCCCTTCAGAAGAATGAAGCATAGATCCGCCCCTATATCCTATAGATTAGTTGTTTAATTATAGTGGTTATAATTTTCTGAAGGTAACTATCTCGGTTTCCAAGAAATTTATATAAGATATAGAATCTTTGAAAAAGACTTTCCTCCAAAGATAAGAAAAAAGAACTTACAGCTTTGGATCTTATGCTACACCGCGCTCTATACTTTAGTGGGATCGACTCTATTACAGAAGTTGATCCTAACTGTATCCCGTATTATGGCATAAGTAATCAAAGCATTTCTTACTCTATCGACCCAAATTTTTTTTAAATTTGTTAATTGTCTTTTACGGGGCTTTCTCTCATCAATTCATCCTTTATCCATAGAGTATAGTATATAGGCTGTATCTTTCTTCCCTATTTTGGTTCTCGTGAAGTCTCTTTTTTGCTACAGCTGATAAAAATCGGTTGCTTAGACGATTCATATGTAGAAACGCCTCTTTGGTGCTAGTCTTTACTAGTCGCTGGATCTTTTTTTCCTTCTTTCTATAGTGGAGATAGTCGCACGTAATGACAGATCACGGCCATATTATTAAAAGCTTGTGGTAAGAATGGGTTGTTCTAGTGGCCCGGAAAATAATAGTCCAACAGCCTTTGTATGCTCTCAGTGATGTGGTATAAGGCTATGTTATAGAGTATATAAACTTCGATATAGGGATCAATTTTCTGGTCGCGTAGCTTCATAATAAATTCTGTCAAGCTTCCGCATCATAAGTTCCTTAGGATTGAGCCAACAATCCGGTTACGGTCGTTCATTCTATTCAAAGAATTCCGCCCCGTCCCAGAAAACCGTACGTGAGATTTTCTTTCATACGGCTCTCCATTCTGTGCATAGTACTAAAGGAAATTAATCCAGGAATTAAAATTTCACTATTCTCATGTATGACGAAACGACAGGAGCTGGTATTTTTACAAGAAAATTCTAGCCCGCCTTCCCGCAAGTTTTTGTCGTAACAACAATGTATTAGTGCTAGATGGAATGTAACTCGCAATGTCTTTGTCACCAACGCCCCCTATTCCAGGAATTAGTCACTTCAACGATCTTTGAGGTTAGACGGGTACCAAAGACGAAACGAGATGGCGGTTGTTTTCCAACCATCTTGTTAGCCCCGATACCGATAAGGAAAAGGGGATTATAACAATAGTTTTTGTGTGTTGATTCTAGGTTGTAGTGCTTATTCCCCCATGCAGCCTACTTGGTATAGTGGAGTAGGATTGCCATCCGCAATACGGAAATATCGGTGTAACCTTCGCTCAATACTAAAATCGACAATGAAGCATCTGAGGCTGCATCATCGAGGATACACGAAAGAAGGAAGTGTTACTCCAAAAACTTCACTCACCAGCGTGAGTTTATTTCAAAAAATTGGTTATTTCCATATCCAGAACGTCCCTTTCTTTCGCGTAATACTGAGGACGACTAGACTAAAAAAAAAAAACAAGAAAAAGAATCAAATCGCACCATCTCTGTAAGAGGTAAATGCCTTTTTTTCTCCGGAAAGTTGTGGAATATTCGTAAAAGATATGGCTACATTGAAGAGTTCTTACAATAAAATTTGCATTTATCCGAGATCTAGGATAATTAACAATCCATTCTCATTCTATAATTCTTTTCATACACCGAGGGGTAAATGATCTCGCAAACTAAAGGATTTGTACCAGACGAAATAACATAAAAACAGACTAATTCTAAAAAAGATGTGTACCCTTTTGTTCAAATTGGTCCTTTTGTTTGGATGGGGGGAACAAAGAGAGATAGGAAATTGGAGGATTTTCATTCAGTTCGTAGTAGACCAATGAAACGGACACTATATGATTTAATCTAAGTTGAAACCAAAGACTTTATTTTATGGGGATTCTGATTACTCGAGCAGTTTTGATTTGGTTCTAATCCAAAGAGGAAAAAGCATGAAATAAGCATTAAAAAAAAATTAGAGTAGAGTAAGGTAAGGCACTCCCATTTGTTTTTTTGTTTGCATAACATGGTTTCCGCCAGCCATACAATTGAAAGAGAACAATCCATGGGCACGGGATTCATAAATTTGTACTCGATTATGGCGGTAGCTGATGAGGAAGGAAGTGTTGTTGAGAAAATAGGAAATGTTATTTGGAAAAGGAATTATTCCTATGGAACATTCATCAGTGTACCTAGGAATATATGACTGACTTCGCTATTCAATCGGTTTCTGAGTCAATAATAAGATTATGTAGGAAAGATGGCCCGAGGTGGGTCAAGGGTCGTAGCAATTGGAACTGCTATGTTAGGCTTTTGGTTACCGAGGTTCGAATCCCTCTCTTTCCGTTTCTCTTAATTCACACAACGTTACTGAACACAATATATCAATCAAATAACAATGGATTACCATCATCCAACAAGAGGACCTACCTTGTTGATAGAATCTCTATTCCTAATTACATTACTGGGGTACGTAAATACAAATATCGGAAAAAGAAAGAGCAAAAAAATCTTATGCTGATCCATTTGGATACGTGATTGAGGGAAAATGCGGATCAAGGCCCTTAGATATATTATTTTATTTCGGCGAAAAGAGACAAAATTCTCTCTGAAACTTTCTTGTATTCGTTAGGTTCAAAGTCTGACGGGAATAATATTCTACGATAACAACCATTTATTTGCAAATCGATCCATACTATCATATTTGATTTACTACTCCTTTATATTGGAATGAGTCAAAAAAGTCAAATGTTTGGCAATTCCTCGGGGGGGGATAACGCAATAAATTTTGTCAGAGCTTTCGATCTTTGTTATCCTTCGTAGTAATAATATCTCTGGTTACAACGATAACTTGGTATATCCACGATACAGACCATTAAACTAAAATATGTGATGGTAAATGAATTCTGATCAGGAATGGCGAAGCCATACCCAATCGGAAAGGATGTTATCAAACGCATCTAAGTAATGTACGTTAAACCTGAACTGTTGACCCTTTGGCTTTTCCAGCGATATGCACATATCTAAGTAATTGTCGCTCTGTCAGACCATAAATGAAACGAATTTCTGTTTTTCTCTAGACGAAGACGATTACTGCGATCTTTTCCAGAAGCAATTGGGCTTTTAAGCACTTCCAGATCAGGTCTCCCTTTCTCCTCTTTACTAGGTTAGTCTGGTTAAAGCCCCCAGACGGCGTATTTTTTGAAACGAGTCCTCGGTAACGAGGACATAAAGACTACTTTTTTTATTTTCTGATTTTATGAAATGTCATTTTTTCAGAAATAAAAAAATGAAAAACTGAACTATAAAATTAAGAATGAAACTAAGGGATAAACAAAGCACTCCAGTTCTAAAATTTACCGAAAATACTACAAAGTAGAAATAAATAAATTGTATCAATATCGGATTTTTTGTATGCCATAGGAAGTTGCAAGCGCCGTTTATGATTGTCGGTAGAGAGAGCTCAATGTTCCAATACATTTTGTGGTCATGGTGCAAGTTACACACGCACATAAAACATATGGGAAAGGCGGAGAGAGATTAATCAATCACGGATAAAATCGATAGAGAAAAAGAGGCTATCGGAGTAGAAACGATTGCCATGCTTCACAAATGCGGATGCTCTAACCTCTGAGCTAAGCGGGCTCACATAAACATAACAGGATAGTATATCGAACTTGAGGAAAACTACGGATTTTGCTATTAGTGATCTTATATATAGCTATTCGTTAATATAACTATGAACTTAACTATATAACTATATAGTAGAGTGCTATATAGTTGATATAGGTACTTAGTTATACTTCTAAACTATATACTATCTAACTATATACTATAAAAAACCAAAACTATATACATAACTAAATATAATAAGAATTCTGACTATTTTCTGACTATTCTAACTAGATCTAACGCCTAATTATACAAACATGATGTATTTAGAATTACTTATAATTTATTAATTATTTAATTTAATTATAATTATATATTAATTTAATAGAATGAATATAAAAGTGGTTAAATGGAAATTTTGATAGAAAAAATCTAATTATTCTTAAAAACTAATTATTTTTTGAAGCAGTATAGAAAATTATAGGAATCGTATTATAGGAAATCATCTAACTTCATATGAAGTTAATTTATATTATGTTAATATAGCTATGAGCGAATCGGTCCTAAGATAAAAAAAA
The DNA here is from genome assembly GCA_004837865.1 of Musa balbisiana. Lineage (NCBI taxonomy): Eukaryota > Viridiplantae > Streptophyta > Magnoliopsida > Zingiberales > Musaceae > Musa > Musa balbisiana. Next base: position 6,697 of record PYDT01001918.1, on the reverse strand, counting down.
GTATTTTAAAAGGATAAAGATAAATCTACTGAAAATGAGACATTCCTCTGGTTGATTCGCAAAGGAGAGAAGGAAACCAAAAAAAAAGAAGAATGAATATAGACCGTCCACTTTCAACGCGCCCTGTAAAATGAAAGGGAGGGCGAAACCATATATATGTGGATATATCGCTCCATATGAATTGCGGATACATCAATGATAGAATAATTTCTGAGTGAAACAAGGTTCAGTCAATATAAATGAACTGATGAGGATAGCCAAAAAAATAAAACACAGCAGCATACACTGTTTCAATATAGAAAATAATATCTAACGACGTCACGGAGTCAAACAAACAAAATAAATGAAAAGATAGTTGAATTCCAACTAGATCTTGGTACAAAGGGATTATGGCGAAATCGGTAGGACCGCTACGGACTTGATTTGGATGGAGCCTTAGTATGGAACCTGCTAAGTGGTAAACTTCAAATCATGAGAAAACCCTGGAATAAAAATGGGCAATCCTGAGACAAAGCCGGATTTTGAGGGGCATTTTTTGGGGTTCTGGGGGAAACACAAAGGTTTATAAAACTAGGAAGTTAAAAGGGATAGGTGCTAGAGACTCAATGGAAGCTGTTCTAACGATGGAGTTGACTACGTTTGTTGGTAGATGGAATCAGTCTATCAAAATTACAGAAAAGATGTTCCTATTACCAATACGTATGTATACATACTGCCATATCAAACGATTTTAATCATGACCCGTAATCTTTTATATTATACTTATATAGAAATAATATGACAAATTTTAATCTGAAAATTCAGAGTTATATGATCCAATTCAATGGAAGTTGAAGGAAGAATCGAAGATTCAATTATTGAACATTCCTTCCAGAGTTGATAGATCTTTTGAAAAAGATAATCGGACGAGAAATAAAGAGAGGAGTCACACATTCCTTTACACTGTCAATACCGACAATCAACTGAAATTTATAAGTAAGAGGGAAAATCAGTCGACTTTAAAACATTCGTGATTGGGTTCAAGTCCTCTATCCCCAATTAAAAAAGCCTATTTTACTACTAAGTATTTATCTTTTCTTTTTTTTCATCAGGGGTTCAGTTCAAACAAAATTCACGATCTTTCTCATCACTTACTCTTCACAAACGGATACGACACTAAAATCCTTGGATCTTATCCCAATTTGGAGAGACCTGTACAAAAGAAAATATATGGGCAAAGAATCTCGATTATTGAATTCATTAACAGTCCATATCATTATCCGTACACTTACTTGTCAAATTTTTTACTACTTTTAGTCCCTTTAATTACATAGACGCAGTACTACCACTAGGATGATGCCGGAAATGGTTCGGGATAAGCTCAGTTGGTGAGCAGAGGACTGAAAATCCTGTGTCACAAGTTCAAATTCTGGTTGCTGACACGTAAATTTAACGTATCGGATAGATATTCATACAACTTAATCGAGATAGATAGGGCGTTAATAGGTCTAGAGCATGATACGTATTACTCATATAGAGTTACATATTGCCATCTAGATGTATATTATATAATATACCTACTTTTGGGGGGATGGGTAAAAAATCTTGTATGGATGGTTATGGTAAAGACAAAGGGAGATATGCTCCCGTTATTTTTTCTTTCTGTTCTTCATAACTGTGCTTTCTCGCATTCAAAAAGAATATTAAGTCTTCATCTATATTCAAAATAAAATAAATAAGTAAAAAAAAAAATTAAAAGCGAGAGGAGTTAAAAGATTAGCAATAGCCAGAATGCACTTCAGAACAGAAATAAAACCAATCCCTTTTCTTTCGCATTTCATATTTTTGACATTTTATTCCATTTCTCACTCTTGCTTACGTTACTTTCCGGGGTCATATACATTAAGTAAGTATGTGCGCGGTACAAAGTTCATAGGGCAGAACTTTTTGATCATCCCATTGTTTCTGCTCATACGAAAATGGATTGATTATCCAAATTTTGGAATATAAAATGAAGTTTTTTTTTAGGTTATCCCTAATACGAATTAAAGTCCGGTTACTTCTTTCATCTAGAACGGAACGTAAAAATATTCCTCACTTGGAAGAACTCTGACTCGGGTAATAGTCGTAAAGTAAACAGAGTTCTTATCATTTAATGAGATCTCTGTATTGCATAGAAAATGGGGTAATATAGTCCTTACGTAGGGGCCAACCTATCCACGTTCCGGCAATCAAAATACGTTTGAAGGCGTGGATGATTATATAAGAGATTCCCAAAATATCATAAGATTCGCGTTCTGAAAACAGCACTTCTCACAAATCCAGAAAACAGGAGGGATTGAGGATTATTCCTTGGGGCAAATACTTTTATCATACCTCTCTGGTTTAGCTTACCATACTGTATTTGTTAAGAGGATACACACTGGTCTAAAAATCCGCCTGGTGCGACATCATAGAACACTGGGAAGCGTAAATAATGTAACCATATACATATTGAAATGACAGCAATGGAACCAATCTCGGTTTTTATTTGTAAAGTTTCTATTCCTCGGCCAATCAAAAGCCCAAAGATCTATGAACTAATCATGGTTGACTAACTCAATCAGACTAAACGATACTGCTGCATCTTCTTGATCTCTCCCACATTTGTATTGTATGAGTATTTCATTTACAATGATAATTTTAAAGATTGACCCTTTCTTTCTTATTCTGCACAAAGAACATACCTTGTTGATGCACTAATTAGGGGAGATACTGAACTTTGGGATTGAAAAATGTTTTCAGGCAGGTAGCTCTGAAGTAGATGGTGATTGATAGAGCAATTCTGATAATATTTCCCAGTATGAGTACTGCGTCGAAACACAAAACTTGTGATTGGTAGTAAACATCGATTTTCTGTGAGACACAGTTCTATCTTCAAAGATTTCCGAGATATTTCTTACGAAGTTTCGTTATCGATCTATAACCGCCTCGGTTTAGGTGGGCAGCCCGGCAAATAGACTCGACAGGAATTAGCTTATCGACTCACGAACAGTACATAAGAATCAGTATGACTCCCTCCTGTAATAGTACAAGCTCCCATAAGCAATGAACATATTTGGTTTTTTTTGTTTTAGTTTCAGGCATTGCTCAGATAATTTTAAAGAAGGAAGCCATTTCATGTTACTGTGCCGGCTGTAAAATTAGGTCTGCTGGTTCTAGGACTCGATATTGGTACCAATCCATAAGATCAAAGTCGAATCGCGGCCTTTAATGAAGCAAAATTAATGAAACAAAAAATGGTCCGTTATAGAAAGCGGCCATCAAACGGAAAGTCTTGACCAATCGAAGCTCATTCAATGTAGTTGAAATAACTGAATGGTAATTGTTTGGTCAACTAACGGGAAAATCAATCAAATTCATAACTGTCTCAATGTATATTTCCTTCCTTTTTATTTGGATTGTCTGATATTCAGTAAGACCATCAATGCTCCTTTTCTCGCCATGCATAAACTTGAACAAACAATGGGATAAGCACAAAAATTAAAGCTTCGATAATACAGATACACCCAAACATCGAAATCATGCCCAGGGATGAAAGAAAGGACCGTTTCAACATCAAAAACAACAAAAAACTAGAGGCAACATGTAATAGCGGATTCGAAATGTAACCAAGCATCCCAAGGGTTTCTATACCCGATTCATAACTAGAGAGCTCTATGGTCCTTCACTAACCGGGCTAAACTCCGGAAATTACAAGCCAAGATAGAATAACGCTGATATTATTAGAAAGGCCCAGAAAAATCAATTCGTGAAGCCAGAAAACATAAATGACTCTATTTAATGTGGAATATGCGAATATCGATCGAATCGGAATTGTCAATTCATCCATCTTCTTATATTAGGCGAAACAAGAATGATTTGATCAAATCAACTGATAGTTTAGAGTTTGGTTGCTGTGGGGCCTGTTTGTTTAAAGATCATCTAATGGAATCCCATTAAAAATTTTGATTTCGATTCTTATTTAGATATGGTGTGACATAGGATGCGCTTACACAAACAAACCTCTCTCACTTTGTCTTGGGTTCTCTATACCTAGAAAAAGGTAATAAAAATACTAAAAATAATCCTATGCCTATACCTAGTTCCTCTGCCTATAACTATAATAAACCTCAATACCCTATAATAAAGTAAAGTAAATATCTATAATTAAATACTATGAATACTATATTCATTAGAATAATGTTGATATATATAAATCAAAATAATGCGATAAAATAATTCATTTCCATTTGAAAACTTAAATTTTTCAATAGTCATATGGCAGGTAAAATGTATAGATTTCTAGCATATTCTATGTATTCGAGTATTCCTTTTTCCATAAAAATCTGGGTATAGGTCCATTCTTCTATTGATGGGATACGAATATGAATACAAATAGATGCATCGAATGATTTTTATCTTTTCTTGTCCTAGAATTTCATCTATTTTTCTAATTGATTCAACCGTTCGAATTGAGAGGTGACATATAACAACTATATCTTTCTATACAAAAAATTGGAAACTGGAACCTGTACTATCCCACCTCCTCAGAAAAAACATAAGAAGAATCGAGTTATTTCATTAGAGTAGAATGAAAGATTCATTCTAGGTCGGACCAAATCTCTAGTACTAAACAAAGATTACGATTTGGAATGAACCAAAATATGTGTGTTTTGTTAAGGCAATAACGCTAATAAACTAACTATAATGGTAAGACCAAGCAATGGGTTAGATTTCGCTACAAGAAAAAGGTTTTACAGCAAACTAATAGACAATGAAACATAGCAAAGGTGGGTAGTATATCGACGGATCAAAATGAATTTACATAAAAACATTCAAAATAGAAAGATCACACATTATCGATGATCGACGGACCAAATCAAACCACAAACCCACCAACTCTAGAATATAGAAGAAGAACAACGTTAAATATATTTAGATTTCGGCCACATTCGTTATCTCTCCATTATCTCTGAATCAATCAATAAGGTTGCTCTTGTTCTGCCAAAAAAACGATTAGTGATTAGTTAGGGGGATTCTCCAAATACAAGACAAGACCCAAGACCAAGAAAAGAATAGGTCCTAGACCCATGTGACTTAGGATTAGACTTGGTTGGTCCATGAAATGAAAACTATACTAAACTAAAATAAATATATTGGATTAGGGCTATACGGACTCGAACCGTAGACCTTCTCGGTAAAACAGACTCAAACGATTATTATCGAATGATTCGAACTGTTCAAAGACCAACATGCATTTTGTTGCATTGGGCTCTTTCATCAACTGGTGTAAAGATCAGTTAGTCCACCAGTTTTTCTTTAGAGGAAGATAATGAGATGGTTCCATGTGCTCTGATTTTTTATTTGTATTCTGATCTAGGAGCAATACCAAAGTGTTTCAAAGAAGGGTTATCTTGACTTAGGTCTGCCTTCGGCCTAGATCAACCTAAGTTAAATGGAATCTCTATCGCTCCGCTGCAACAGTCGAATTGAGACTTCATACACCTTAAAGTTCATAGGACGAAAAAGAGGTTATTTTGAGGCCCTTATAACTCATTATGCTAGCATTGAATGGGTTGGTATTTCATTATAAACTATAAACAATCGGCGGGGTTATTGATTTGGCAACTGAATTCGCGCCTGAATCGGACCGAACCAAATATTTGTCAGGCTATTGTTCTCTGTTCCCTGAACCTATGGAGTAAGACATTGATTTTCAATACGATCAATTATGTTCGTTGCATAATGGCTCCTTTGAAAAGCATTGGCGCGCGTGTAAACGAGGTGCTCTACAAGGAGCTATAGCCCTTGTCATAGACATTCTTAACATATAGATAATTTCTGTCAAGTGGATATTCCATAATCCACATCATAGCTCTCTGATCTATTTATTTATTTACGCTTAACAGAACAGATTAGTATTGCTTAGAAATAATATTCCACTATAATCCCCGAAGTGATGGGTTATTTTTGTGGTGATAAATGACCTACTTAACTCCTCGTGGTTAGAGTATTGCTTTCATACGGCGGGAGTCATTGGTTCAAATCCAATAGTAGGTAGAACTTATTAGATCCGGAGTCGATGAAATGATATTAATAAGTTTTTCTACCCATCTTCTTTTTTTGGTTTATAAGATTAGACTTGATTGGTTCAATTGGCAGAATCAACATGTGGTGTATAATAAAGAAACTTTTTCCCTCCCTAAAACTTCTCTTTATTATTTTTGACTGTATTGAATAGACTAGTAGGAAATAACATTGACAGCTCTACCGTGTCCTAGCTCGTCTGAGAGCTAGTTCGCTTCAAGCGCTTGCTCTTACCCTTTTTCCAGGCTTTATACTCAAGTTAGCTTCAGCTATTTCATAGAGCTTGTTGAGCTTCTTGCGGATCAATGTCAGTCGTATTTCCGCATCATTTCCTAAAATGGTGATCTCATTATTACCTATTTAGCGAAAACCACCCATCAGGAGACACGTTAACCATGGGTCGTTGTTGAGGCGTATTCTCAAAAAGGACCTATATCTACAGCCGTGGCAATAGGGGCGTGGTTTGGTAATACGCCAATTTGGCCACTATTAGTAGATAAAATTATTTCTTTCAATCTGAGTCCCAAATAATCGATTAGGAGTCAGACACAAAAGATTTAAGGTCATTTCTTCAATTTGCTCTCTCTTCTAAGTTCATAGCTTTCGCGGT
>PYDT01001810.1:0-11988 GCA_004837865.1 Musa balbisiana | reverse complement strand
CTTATGAAACACAACCCCTGGGCTAGGGTTTGAGCCCTATATACATGAAGTAGCCTCTATCTCTTTAAAATAAGAATTTATCTAATATTAACAGTCATTTGACCGGACTTCTAGGAGGGGTGGAACCCCTATAACGTTCTAAAAGGGTAATCCCCCTCAAAGATTACTCTACACTAGACATTCCTCTAAAGTTCTAATTATGATTCTAAAGTTATTTTCATAACATATACATGTATACTTATTTTTCTTTCCTACTTAAAAATGACTTGTTTTGTTGAAGGTGACTAAAAAGCACAGATTTAAACTTTCTTAGGCTTGAGATTAACCAAGGGATCAAATTTTTTTTTTTTTTTTGTTTTTTGCTTGAGATGTTTGTATTTTGCTACTGTTTTTCAATTATCTGTAGCTTGTTCGAGATGCTTAGATACTTTTGCATCAATCTGGGTTAAAAAATGGGGGGGAGTGTCTTTAATGCACTTGCTAGTTCAGAACCTTGTTGCAGTCTTTGTCCATACCTAGCTATTGACTATGGTACCCAACTTCGTTGTTCCACACATAACATGTGGATCGGTGGGTTTCAATAGTGGTTGCTGCTGCACATGCAGCAATTTATGGGAGAGATTCAGGATCCAACTACTCGATACAACGATCTATTAGATCGTGTCCTTAGACACCGCGAGCAATCATATCACCATTCTTAAACTGGGCAGCATGTATATTTCGGGGTTTTCACAGTTTTGGTTGTTATATCATAATGAGACCATGAGCGCTTTAGGGCGTCCACAGAAGGTTTTTAGAACCGCTTATACAATTACAACCATCTTTGCTCAAGGGGACAAAAACACCCATTGCTTTAGCACCCGGCATCATAAAACAGTCCTGGTGAAACAGAAGTACCAGCTTAACTTGGGGACGGGTGTGATTTGGTTAGCAGTAGGCGGCAAAGTAAGTCTTTGGTACCTTTCCTTGGAACCGCGGGCTCTTAAGGCATCATATTCAGGCATTTACGATCACGTGACTGTATTTGATACTACTGAAAAGGTGCATCTATTTGCTCGCAGTCCCGTTTGTACCTGATGAAAGCAAATCTTGGTTTCGTTTTCCTTGTGGATGGACCTGGAAGAGGGGGGCATGTCAAGTATCTGCTGGGATCATGTCTTCTTAGGTCTATCTGAGGTACATGCGATTTCCGTATTATTTTCATTTCAGTTGGAAAATGCAGTCGGATGTTGGGGTAATATAAGTGATAAAGGCTGGTAGTTTTTAGGTAACTCATATTTACAGGAGGAGGAACTTTGCGCAGAGTTCCATGATATTAATGGGTGGCTTCGAGATTCTTATGGCACAGGCATCTCAGGTAATTCGTCTTATGGTTCTGCATTATCTGCATATGGTTCTCTTTTTCTTAGGTGCTCATTGTGTCTGGGCTTTCAGTTTAATGTTTCTATCATGGCCGTGGTTATTGGCAGAAGCTCAGTGGAATCATCGTTTGGGATCATAACAAATTAAAAAAGTGCTTGCTACTCCAGCGAGCGCCTTGAGCATGTTGTACAAGGACGGCTGTAGGAGTAACCCATTAACTTCTGGGTGGAAATTGCCACAACAGGGCATTCTTCTTAGAAAGAATTATTGCGTAAGGATAAGCTAGGAGGATTTGAAAGGCATATGCATTAAGATTTCCGAGGTTTAGCAAGGCTTAGCTCAGGACCCCACTACTCGTCGTATGTTGGTTGGTTATTGCTACCGCACATGAATTCGAGAGTCATGATGATATTATGAGGAACGTCTTTATCAGAACATTTTTGCTTCTACACTTTGGGAATTAGCAATAATTCTTTGTGGACGTCCGGAAATCTCTTTCATGTAGCTTGGCAAGGAAATTGAGTCATGGATACAAGACCCTTTACATGTAAGACCTATTGCTCATGCAATTGGGGATCCTCATTTGGTCAACAGCGTAGAAGCCTTTACTCGAGGAGGTGCTACCGGTCCAGGAATATCGCTATTCCGGTGTTTATCAGTGGTGGTATACAATCGGATTACGCACTAAGAAGATTCTTTATACTGGAGCTTTTTTTCTATATTCTTTCTGCTATATCCTTAATACGGGTTGTTTAACCCTTACAACCAAAATGGAAACCAAGCGTTTTTCGTGGTTCAAAAATGCCGAATCTCGTCTAAAATCCATCATTGTCAGGACTTTTCGGAGGAGTTCTTTGGCTTGGACAGGACATTTAGTCATGTTCGCTATTCAGGATCCAGGGGACAGCAGTACGTCAGATGGAATATTTTTAGATGTATACCTATACTCAAGGGTGGGGCCACTTTTACGGGTCAGTGGAATCGTATGCCCAAAAACCCTGATTCGAGTAGCCATTTATTGGTACTCCAAGGAACAGAACTGCCATTCTAACCCTTCTCGGTGGGATTTCATCCACACGCAAAGTTTATGGCTGACGATATTGCTCATCATCATTAGGCGATTGCATTATTTTCATGATCGTGGTCATATGTATGAGAACTAATGCGGGATTGGGCACAGTATCAAAGATCTTTTAGAAACACATATTCCTCCAGGGGGCGATTAGGCGGGGCATAAGGGTCTTTATGACACAATCAATAATTCGCTTCATTTTCAATTAGGTCTTGCTCTAGCTCTTAGGGGGTATTACTTCCTTAGTAGCTCAACACATGTACCTTACCGGCTATGCATTCATAGACAAGACTTTACTATGTCAAGCTGCGTTATATAATCATCACCAATACATCGCAGGGTTTATCATGACAGGAGACTTGGCTCATGGAGCTATATTCTGAATTAGAGATTACAATCCAGAACAGCAATGAGGTAATGTATTGGCAAAGAATGTTAGACCACAAAGAAGATATCATATCTCATGTAAGTTGGGCCACAGACTGTTTCTGGGGTTCCATACCTTGGGCCTTTATGCATAACGATGTTATGCGGCTTTGGTTACTCGGAAACAACAAAATTGATTGAACCTATTATTTGCCCAAGGATACAATCCGCTCATGGGTAAGAATTCATATGGGTCGATGACTCTTATCTTCAACCGAATGGCCCAGCATTCAATGCAGGTCGAAGCATATGGTGACCGGGCTGGTTGAATGCGGTTAATGAGAATAGTAATAACATCTTAACAATAGGTCTGGGGAATTCTTGGGTCATCCTGTATTGCTCTAGGTTGTGCATACAACTACATGATTTAGTAAAAGGTGCTTCAGATGCAACGTGGTTCCAAGTTAATGCCAGAGACAAGGATTTCGGTTATAGTTTACATGCGACGGCCCAGACGCGGCCGGGGGGGTACTGGTGATAGTTCTGCTTGGGACCCGCCATTGTATTTGGCAGTTTTCTGGATGTTAAATACCATTGGGTGGGTACTTTTTATTGGCATGGCGAAAAACATCACTTATGGCAGGGTAACGTTTCACAATTTAATGAATTTCCACTTATTAATGGAGGTTAAGCGATTATCTATGGTTAAACTCTTCACAACTTATCAATGGATATAATCCTTTTGGTATGAATACGTTATCCGTATGGCGTGGATGTTATTATGTGGACATTGTTTGGGCTACGGATTTATGTTTTAATTCTTGGCGCGGATATTGGCAGGAATTGATTGAACTTAGAGGGCTCATGAACCGCCCCCACCTTTGGCTAATTTGATTCGATGGAGAGATAAGCAGGGCTCTTTCCATTGTGCAAGCAAGATTGGGGAGTAGCCCCACTTTTCGTAGGTTATATATCACTTATGCAGCTTCTTGATGCCTCTACATCAGAAAATTTGGTAATTTTAATTTAGTTATTTATTATGTTTTTATGTACTATATCAGAAACAATCTCATTTGTTTCGAGGAGAGGAGGATCTACCGTCTTATATTTGTACATCTAGGATTCCAAACTGTATCATTGATAATAATAGGAACTGACAGTGATTTCATGGCAAGAAAACGTTTGAGTCAGAGGGAGAGAAGCGACAGGAACATTGGAAACAGAACTATCTTTGTTCGTCGATCCTCAAAAAAAAAAAGAAAGCAAAGTTCCAATCAGTGAGTGTGTGAAAAATGAGGGAAATTAATGGAAAAATGCAATCCACACCCACGTAATAGTGCACCTAGAAGTATCCATCGACGTTGTTTTGAATGGAAGGACCTAGAGGATAATATCGAGACTTGGGCTATCCGGGAACATACTTCGAGAACTGTTTCATGCATGTTTGTTACGGCGCAATAGATCAAGTGGTTAAAGAGAAAAATATCCTTTCGTATTTGTATGAATCTCTACGATCTATTATCCATAGCAGATAGAGGAGCCCTCTTTACCATTCTGTATAATAGGACTATTCTTTGTACGGATATGGTAAGGGGAGCTCGTATTTATCCAATCTTCTTCGTCCATTAAGTTCGGTTCTTCAGCGCGGAGAGTAGAGCAGTTTGGTAGCTCGCAAGGCTTCATAACCTTGAGGTCACGGGTTAAATCCTGTCTCCGCAACATTTTTTTGTAAAAAAAACATATTTTTTATTAGTTAGCATTAGTAGTGCGAATTTCATTTGATTTTATTCTTATCTTATCATAATCATTACTCACAGTGGTGGCGGATAGCGGGACGAAACCACATCTTCTCGAAAGAAGAAATTTTCCATGCGACCATATTCCGCATTTTCTGCGTTCTGATACGCACGCATATGTCCACACATTAAAATATATTATATCATATATGCGTTCTGGATCATATGTAAAGGGCCAAATATTCAGATTACAAGAATGAAATATAATTTTTTTTGGAAACTCAGTGAATCTTGATGTGTTCACAATCCGAATTATTAAATTTTTAGAAGTAGAAGGTAGAGGAAGGGATGTGTTTGGATCGGGGAAATAAAAAATAAGTTCAAGAGATGAGAGAATTAGGATAGCTCAAGAACGGACTAATCCAATCCATAATGATGTACCGGAAAATACAATTATTTTAGTAACTGGACCAACCATCAGAGAAAGCAATCAAACGGTACCCAATCAGTAAGACTGATATTGAAGTCGCAATAATGCAAAAAAACAAGCTAATGGAAAGCAATAGTCATGTTTGAACCTCCAAGCTACCAACAAATGAACTATACCATTGATCCCTCGCCTTAGTCAAAATTGTAATAAACTGCCTCATGTAGGGATTTGACAATGAATCAATTGATTCCTTAGAACTATTACCTTTAGCTTTATTTATTCGGACATGGAGTCGAGGGGAGTTTAGTATTTACTTCACAAGCAGAAAGACTGATCATGCATATATCTATGTTACAATTACAGCTAGATCCATCGCAAGATGGATTTGCATCGGGCGTTTTACAGTAGTAGTGTATCATCTCATATAGTCATATCCATTGTAGGAATAAAATAGAAATTGTTCGGGGAGGAAGATGGCTGAGTGGTGATCGCTCGGTCTTGAAAACCGGTATAGTCTCAACAAAGAAATATGAGGGTTCGAATCCCCTCCTCTCCTTTTTTGATTGTGGAATAAATTGTTTCTTATTATTTGGCCCGTTATATTTAATAAAAAGGATGCCCGGCTAGGTAGAATAGCGAGACAGAACAGGAAAAAAAAAATAGAATAGATCTGATATTGGCAGGAATGAGTGAAACTTTAGCAGGGGTTCATGAACGCCCCTTTGGTAATTGATTCGATGGCAGAGATAAGCCAGTCGGCCTCTTTCCATTGGGCAGCAAGATTGGTTGGATTAGCCCCACTTTTTCCGTACGGGTATATATGCACTTATGCAGCTTCTTGATTGCTCTACATCAGGAAAATTTGGTTTAATTTTAATTAGTTATTTATTATTTTTGTACTGTATCAGCAACAATCTCATTGTTTCGATTGGAGAGGGAGGATCTACCTTCTTATATTTTTACCATCTAGGATAAGAACTGGTATCATGATAATAATAGGAAATGAAAATTATATTATGGCAAGAAAAAGTTTGATAAGAGGGAGAAGAGCGACAGAAATTGGAACCGGAAATATCATTTGATTCGTCGCTCCTCACAAAACAAATAAGCAACGTTCACATTGAAGGGAAAAATGGGGAAAATTAATGGAAATGCAATCCACACCGTATAGTGCACTATAGTCTCCTCGACGTGCTTTTTTGATGGAAGACCTAGAGCTAAAATCGAGGGACTTTGGGCTATCGGAACACCATATTCGAGAAATGTTTCATTGCATGTTTGTTTACCGGGCGCAATAAGAAAAGTTGGTGAAAGAGAAAAATAGCCTTCGTATTGGTAGGAATCTCTACGATCTATCGTATAATGAGAAGATAGAGGAGCCCTCTTTACCATCGTTCTAAATAGACTATTCTATGTGTACGGATATGGTAGAGGGGGTTATCCAATCTTTCTCGTAATAAGCTCCGGTTCTCAGCGCGGAGTCAAGTCAGAGAAGTTTGGTAGATCGCAAGGCTCATAACCTGAGGTCACGGGTTCAATCCTGTTCCGCAACAATTTGTTGTAAAAAAAAAATCTTTTAGTAGTTAGCATTAGTAGTTCGAATTTCATGTTTGATTTTATCTCTTATTTATCATAATACATTACTTCCCGTGGGCGGGATAGCGGGATCGACCACATCTGCTCCTTGGACAAACGAGATTTCTACCATTCGACCATATCGGCATTTTCTGCGTTCATGCTACGCACGCATATGTACAAATATAGAATATATCAATATCATTATATGCGTCTGGTCCTATGTACAGGGCCAAATATTCAGATACAAGTAATGAAATATAATTTTTTTTGGAACTCAGATTGAATTGATGTGTCTCCACAATCGATTATTAATTTATTAGAAGTAGAAGCGAAGGAATGGAGTTTGGGAGTGGGGAAATAAAAAATAAGTTCAAGAGATGAGAGAATTAAGTGATAGATACCAGAAAGATAAATCCAATCATATGATGTGACCGGAAAAAGACAATATTTTTATACTTGACACCATCCGGAAGAAGCCAATACAACGGGTCACTAATCAGTAAGGATGATGACGTCGCAATTAATGCAAAAAAGCTAATTGGAAAAGGCAAAGTAATGTTTGTAATCCTCCAAGCTACAACAAATGAAACTATACCGTTGATCCCTCGCTTAGTCCAAATTGTATAAATGCATCATGTAGGGATTGCCATGAATCATGTCTTAGAACTTATTACCGTACCGCTTTATTTTATTGGACATGGAGTCGCGGGGAGTTAGTATGACTTCACAAGCAGAAATACTGGATTCATGATCTATATAGGTATACACTCTACGATAGATACATGAAATCTGGATTTGCATCTGGGATGTTTCTACAGATAGGATGTCTATATCATATAGTCATATCCATTTGTAGGGAATAAAATCGAATTGTCTCGGGGAAGATGGCTGAGGTGGTTGCTAGCCCGGTCTTGAAAACCGGTATATTAACCAAAGAACTATCGAGGGTTCGATCCCTCTCTTCCTTTTTTTTGCTTGTTGAATAATTGTTTCTTTATTCAATTGGCCCGTGATCTTTTAAAAAGAATGGACGGTAGGCTAGATAGCCGAGCCAGAACAGGAAAAAAAATCGAATAGAATAAAAAGAAAAAAGAAGAAAATTCCAATAGAGGGGTCATGACAAGAACAGGTCCAATACACGACGACCTTGTTCAAAGCTGCTGCAGATGCACGGGCCCTCCGCATGCACCAAGGCCCCACAGAAAAAGAAGATCCTAGACAAAATGGAGGTCGCAGCCAACTCTAGAGAGACATAATTGACTGCATTGATCCGGTAGCCTACGCCACCACGAATTTAAAGAACCTAAAGGACGCAGAGTCATATATTCTGCGAACGTTCGTTCGTGCCAAGGTGTATGTCTTTTTCAGCCTACTCAAGTCCAAACCAGGCCCCTCGAGGTTTTAACAGGGAGCACGAAGAGCCCAAAAACGCATAGTTTCTCTCCAAAAATAATCTCTCCGTCGGGGAACGCCATTAAGATTTCCTAAACCAGTAGGTCCTTGAGCGGATCCCACGTTAGCTCAAGACGGTGGTCTCTGATTAGAAAGGTTAAAGCTTGAGGTGAGAAAGATTCTGGCGGTAGGTCGTAAAACTCATCGGATAGCGGTATTATTAAACCAGCCAAAAAACAAGCGATTATTTTAAAAACAAGACAGATAAAGCACCTAAAACTATAGACAAGTAAGCCTCTCCAGAACATACCAAATGCACGGCGAGCCATGCTCAAAAGGTTGGTTAAGATAGCCAAATTCCACCAAGTATACAAATGGCACCTAACCATACTGCCCACAATTAATCTTCTAAATCGTCCACACTAACAACATCCTTATCCCCAACAGAGCTGTAGTAAATAACCAAAATATGACACTTGGCTAAGGGGTCAAGTGGTAATTTTCGTACATCTCCCCCACCAGGGGGCCCAGGATCATATAGCCCCCAAAAAAACAGCCTGAACTAGAAGGAAAAGCCCTAGACTAACAAAATTAAGTGAATACCCAAAATGTCGTCATTTTCTTTCTATCTTTCCATACTACAGAGAATGGAAAAGACTTCAAGAGTCGGGTCCAAGAAGCGCATGATAAATTACCACCACGCCTAAGATGACGAGGGAATTAAGTGAAGTACTACAGATAAATGTATGAACGGTGTCCATAACTTCTCCCCACGAGACTACCCCCCACTGAGTGTAGGTGCGGAAGTAAAGCAATCCTTGTAATACATGGGTTTGCTAGGGTACGAAATGAGCCAATCAAATAGGTTAATTGCCCGGCCCAGCAAAACTACGATTAGATCCGGCATGAGCCCGTGAGCTACAAGTAGTTTACCGGACACATTTATAAGTTGGCATTCCCGGCCCCAAGCGAAACGGGTTCTTGGGTCACGACAGCTAAAGCTAACCAGTTCCATTAAAGGCGTTTCACGTGGTATAACCTCCCGGGAATATAGGTTTTTCATGAGGCTGATCCGAGCCGCCATCCAAGCACGAATCCCTTCGTTAAGAGGACTATTTTGGTGTAGAAAAGTCCAAATTCAGGGATCTCCGTGCAACGGATTTCTTGGGGGGAAAAAATAAAAAACGACGTCATAGGCACGTAGATTCAGAGACAGCCGAACACTACCCAATAGCACTCAGCCATAAACCAGTCACGGGTACAAAGCATAAAAGAAATTTAACCAACGTTTATGGAAAAAAAGCAACACAAAAGAGATGTGGGACCAAAAAACGGTTAGCAGTGACCATTGAAGAAGTCTCTTCGGCTTGAGTTGGGTTAAAAGCACGAAATGTATTTGACGTCCCATCTTCGAATAAAGTTTAAAGTATTTTATACGGTCGCACAAGATAGCGCATAGCAGAGCATGACGCCTAATTCCGCAACTCCCATAATATGAAATGGGTTCAACGTCAATTATGAAACCCTTGGAGAAGAGGATGAATCGAAATTGGATGCTACGCCAAAAACTAGGTGCAGGAACCCAGCCAGATTGACCAGTGGATAAATCAAGAATATGAACCAAAACAGCAATTGGAGCAGAGAGCGATTGCATTATAAGGTCGCAAGTGAAAAACACAGATCGAGGCAAGTTCGAATTGACCCCGTAACATGAAACCGATTAGTGCGAAAGCACCATGGAGAGAAAAAAGTCCACAGACCGCCTAATGACACCAACGAGAAAATCTACTGGTGATCAGGACCCCATAGTAGCAACAAAGAATGTGCTAAACTATTCGAGGAGTGGAACTGCAGCGGTAAGAAAAATTGCAACCTTCCAAATAGGAACTCGCCAACCATGGGGATACCATTGAAGTTACAAAAGTTGTACCTGGGAAACCACCGCCTAATAGCGACATAAGCACAGGCAAAGCGAATAGGCGGACCAAAACTACAAAAACGAAAACGGTCCCTACCGAACCAATCCTCCATAATATCAAATAGATCATGTCTTTTGGTAAATTTACCAAGGACTATAGTCATAGCGATCCTCCTATTTACCTACTTCACCCATTCCGACAACCTCCATACAATTCCAAGGCATACGATAGTTCGATTATCTGTGGACGATTTCTCGTTCATGCCCCTTACAATGGGTTCGAAGATACAAATTCTTCTTTTATTGGGCAAATACCAAATATGAAACTTGGGCTAAGGGTCAAGTTGGTAATTTTTCTTACATCTCCCCCCCCAGGGGCCCAGGTATCATATATGCCCCAAATAACAGCCTTGAGCACTAGAAAAAGCACCTAGAACCTAACAAAATTAAGTGACTACCCAAAATGGTAGTCATTTTATTTCTATCTTTCCATACATAACCGAAGATATGGAAAAGATTCTTCAAGCGTCTCGGGGTCCAAGAAGCGATGCTAATTATACCACCAAGCTAAGCTGCCAGAGGAAATTAAAGTAAGTACTCCAGATACCAAAAGTATGAAAGGTGTCCATAACCTCTCCCCCCGGACCTACCCCCCAACCTCGAGTAGAGGTGCGGAAGTCAAATCAATCCTTGTTGATTACATGGGTTCTTGGTACGAAATGAGCCACTTCAACATAGGTTTCATTGCACCGGGCCCCAGAATACGATTAATCCGGCCATGAGCTACGTGAGCTCCAAGTAGTGTACCGACAAATTTATAAGTTGGCATTTTCCCGGCCCACCAAGCGAAACCGGTGGTTTCTTGGTCACGACCAGCTAAAGCTAAAGTTCCATAAAGAGCAGTTTACACGTGGTAGAACCTCCTAGGGAGGAATATAAGGTTTTCATCGAGGCCGGATCATGAGCCGCCATCCAGCACGGGAATCTCGTTTAAGAGAATCTTTTTGGTTTGTAGAAAGTCTCAAATTCAGGATCTTCCGGCTGCACGGATTTCTTGGGAAACGCAGTCATAGGCAAGTAGATTCAGAGCCAGACCGAATACACCAATAGCATCCCTCATAAA
Organism: Musa balbisiana; assembly: GCA_004837865.1. NCBI lineage: Eukaryota > Viridiplantae > Streptophyta > Magnoliopsida > Zingiberales > Musaceae > Musa > Musa balbisiana. Next base: position 1,011 of record PYDT01001810.1, on the reverse strand, counting down.
ACACCAGTTACGGGTACAAATAGCATAAAGAAAGTAACAAGTTTATTGGAAAAAAGCAACCCCATGAGTTGGGGACCAAAAAGGTTACAGTGACCATTGAAGAAGTCTCTTCGGCTGAGTTGCGGTTTTAAAATGTCACGAAATGTATTTGCACCCGTAACCATCTTTCGAATAAAGTATTTTCTACGTAGCCCATGAATCGCGCATAAGAAGAGCAGCGTCCTATTACTCCGGCAACTACCATTCATCTGAAATGGGTTCAACGTCGCAATATGAACCTTGGAAGAAGAGGATGAATTCGAATATGGCTGCTACGCCAAAAACTAGGTCTGCAAAAGAACCAGCCAGATTGACCCAGTGGATAAATCAGAATACTGAAACAAAAACCGCAATTGGGAGCAGAGAAGAGAATGCGAGTGCATGATAAGGTCGCAATTGAACAGACGAGCAAGTCGAAGTGACCGTAACCATTGAAACATAGTAGTGCGAAAAGCACTGGAGCAGCAACAAAAGTCCACAGAACGCCTAATTGACCACCACCGAGTAAAATCGCCTTGTGCTTTCAGGCACCCCATTAGTAGAACAAAGAATGTGCTAAAAATCTTCGCAGGAGTGGAAACTGCAGCGGTAAGAAATTGGCAACCTTCCAAATAGGCAACTCGCCAATCCATGGGTATACCATTGAAGTACAAAGTTGTACCTGTAAACAAACCTCCTACAAGCGACATAAGCACAAGGAAAGCGGCAATAAGGCAGGACCAACCTACAAAAAAACGAACGGTTCCCTCCGTAACAATCATCCATAATATCCAAATAGAGCATTTCTTCTTTGGTGGAAATTTAAACAAGGACTATGTCATAGCGATCCTTATATTTAACTACTTCAACCATTTCGAACACCTCATAGCATTCCAAGGCATACGATAGTTCGGATTATCTGTGGCGTTTTCTCGTCCATGCCCCTTTACAATGGGTTTCGAGACACAATTCTTCTTTCTATTGGGCCACAAA
>PYDT01001019.1:0-11988 GCA_004837865.1 Musa balbisiana | reverse complement strand
ACTTCGGTCCCTAACAGTTGGTATCAGAGTCAGTTTGTCTCGATGGATTAACACCGAGTCTGGAGGTACTTGGACTCCCAGAAGGAGGTGTCGCAGCGAAGAAGACTTGTGGCTAACTAGGCGAACCGCTGGCCGAGAATCCTGCGCCAGCCGCACCGCGTTGGTCTCTCACCCTTGCCTGCACTCTCACCCAGGCCTTGCCCCCCTGACCAACGCACCGCGTCAGTGGCTTGGCTCCGGACGTTGTGCCCCTCACTAACGCATGCAGCTTCACGAGACACTTCAAAAGCCCGCAGCGCCCTCGTCGACTTCCACCGCCAAACACAAACCAAGCCTCGTTAGAGCAATCCCTGGACTCCAAAGAAACGGGAGAGGGAGAAGAGGAATAAAGTGCGAAAGAGTCGTGCTACCAAGTAACCTCGAAAGGCAGTTTGGATGACGATTGCGGAGGGGGCCCGTAATGATCCTTGACGAAGCAGAAGAAGCTGGGAGGCGCACCACCGTCGCGGCAGCCTGCGCTGTCGCATCGCGCCTCCGCCGTCGCGCCGAGGCCCGGCAGAGCAATGGCGTGCCTTGCCTCCGGCGGCGTGGTCGTGACCCTGGCAGCGGAGGCACTCCTTCGTTGCGGAACTCGCTGATGCTGATCCTGCGACGAGACCTTGCGGACTATCCATCTCATTCTCCCTCTTGTGCTGCGAGGTCACGAAGAGAGAGAACAAGAAAGATGAAAAACCACCCCCACCAACATTATTCGCGTCAAGTCAACGCAGCGATCACGGGACCATGCGACACGTACCTGCTCTTCTTCTCTTGGGTCTGGCTCTTCTCGCCCGACCGCGGTCTTATTCTCGGCGTCTTGGAGGAGATCTAAAAACACGCCCGTTTGGACCGCGGGTCAGCAAGAGTGCTCCCCTTCCTCCATCACCTGCTCTTGCATTTGCACCTTACCCAACGATTACCAAAAGGTATTAAAGACGAACTCAGCGACTCAGCAGCGAGGGGCAGTAAACAGAAGAAGGGAGCGCAGCGCTTTGCTTCACCCATCGATGTTAGAATCTTTTATCGACGTAGCGTGACAGTCGTCACAGAAGATGACTCGCTTCACGACGCGAGCACAGTGAGCGAGCTCGAGTGTCTCCTCTGGTGCCACGCTTTCCCCCGCTTCTACAGAATCCCCCTGTGGGTAGTTTAACCCAGCTTTGCATCTAATAAGCGAATTGTGGTATCTAAAAGACCTTCATCTCTTACCTTTCTCTGACGCCATGGCAGCAAGGTTTTTTGCTCGACGTACTCCATTAAAGAGCATGCAGTGAACCTGCAATACTCAATTGAATAACCAGGCTAACGGTGGTCTTGTCACATCGAAGAGAGGTAGTCTCCCTGTGTAGATCACGTAATCTGGCCCCATACTTGTACACGTGTATGAGATTTGTCGTGTACACAGAGAGGAGAGAGAGAGACCTTGTCCTCGGTGTTCCGTCGCTTGTCTCATGCCCACATTGTGTCATTGACTGCAAACACATGACCTCATACACGTATACTATCGGTGTACGTGTGCATTAATATGGGTTAAATTTATTAAGTTGGATACTCTGTCCACCGTGAGAGAAGAGAGCTCGAGAGGAAATGTACTTTGTTGGGTTGGGATATAATACGAGTACGTGCGGTCAGATGCATGAAAGTTTGCGTCTGTACGAAATATACAGCCGTAGGGCAGCCACGCCGGGCAAGGTTTATATATGTATATATATAGCCAGGGTCAAAATATTTTTTTAGGTTTTCTTGGTTGGTAACTGCTAATCATATTCCAATAGTTATCTCTATTTTTAATATTTTCAGAAATACCTTAATGAAAAGTATCACTTTTTTTGGGCCCAACTAAACAGTTTCTCATCATTGTTTTAGTGAATTTGTGGAAGGATTTTATAACTACAAAAGACTGTAATGTTAGTTCAAAAATATTATATGTTTTTAAAATATTATATATACATTATTTTTAAACATATTATTAATATTTTTGAACTATGTATTGATATCATGTGCTTTTTAAATACTATACAGTAATTTTTAACAAAACTAACCCACAAAATACTATAATTATTAAGCTGAAATAAGTTTTGGATCGGAGGGAATATATGATAGTTTAAGAGATTATTTTTAAGATTTTTAAATAAATTAGCTGTTTGGGATTTAAAAAATCTGTATACTAAAAAAAATATTTCGACACTTACCCTATACTATATTATTGACAGACAGCTGTGGTCTTAATGGTGGCAGATACATAGCAGAGAGAGCGACAGAGTGGTGCGCGCGCGTATTGTGATGGTTTGGATTAGAACGGCATCCAGAGAGATGACAGCCTGAAGTTGTGTGATTGGAGGGAGGCAGAGTCTGCCCGTGACTTCACCTGTGTTTACTATACAGTAATGCCATGAATCCAATGACATGCCCCTGTGTCCCGTCTCGTCCGTCCTCTCCCCAACAACGCCCCAGAATCTGGTTCTCCAGCAATGGCGAAGGCAACACCTACGTGAAACTCTCTCTTCTCCGTCGAATGGAGCATTACGTCGAACGATCCGGCGACGAACAAATGCATGGTTTCGATGCCAATAGTGTCGACTGCACGCACTTCGTCAACCCATTTGGAGTTGAATGCTAAATCCCATGGCGATGGGGTTTGAGCATGAATCGGACCCTTCCCAGCGGTAGATTTTGATCAATAAGTGGTCAAAATAGGCGGTCAATGACTTGGCACCACTGAAATCCACCAACCCTTTTTTCGGAGATAGTACACTAGATTCGTTGTTAGATACGGTCTTTTGGCAAACACTAAAATATCTTTCCCTCCTATTAGTTTTTGTTTAGAACGGCTTGGTTTGAATCCGCTTCAGGTACGACCATTCGTTGATGACTTTGATGTCATTGTGTCTCATCTCACTGCAGACTAGTTCAAGACATGGAGTAGCATTAGATCCTTCAATATAGTCTATTTTAGGGCAAATTCACAACACCATTCAACTTTTTTTTTTTTTTTTCTTCTAGAAGAACTCTATCTTGAAATGACACATTATTTGGCCCATGCTGATACAGGATCTGGTGTGTTTCAGCAATGTTCATGAAGGAAGGTAAACAACATTCAATTGGTTTTTCTGTTTTTTGACGAACGCTCTCTTGAAATGAATATTAGATTCCGCTGTATTATCAAATATAGTCAGCCTAGTTTACATAAGTTTATTAGATCGAGAATTAGTTTACATAACAATAGGTTTTATTGTTGAGTTCCTTCCGGTGAAAGTTCTTATTTAGTAAAACTTAATGTGACTGTTGGAATATAAATTAAGTTTTGTATTAGATAGATTTTTTAATTTGGAGTCTTACTTATAATATTAATAGTCCTCTATCATAGTTGGATTAAAGATTTAAATCTATCCCCTGTGCATACAGTTTTAGGTATGCCTTTAGGCATACAATTTTGAAGTGTCTTCCTCTATTCTCTTTGCTTTCTTCTATGATGTCTGATATCTATCATTTTTTTGAGAGATTTCAACATAAAATCACTGCTTTTTTATTTTAATAGTGATGATCTATGAATTGATCTATTACTTTATTAGATTTAAATTATTGACCCAAAAATGATTAATCTAAATTTATAATATTGCTCACGTCAACCGATGTTATAATCCTCTCACTTAGAGTGTGAATAGTCGAAATTATAGCTTGATTAGTAGATAATGACATTGAATCTTCATGAAATTGATATTTTCAAAATAGGATATATGTTTTATAAAGTATGTCATTATGCTCCTCGAAATTTTAAGCTTACACAGTGACATGATAATGCACCGTAGATATTTAAATTGATAGTAGTTGTGTGGAATATATACAATGTTTTAGAAACCTCCTAATAATTGAAGATATTTGTATATTACCTTAAATTTTCAGATAAATTTTATTATTTTAATTAAAGTTTCATATTTTTGGCATCACATTGAAAAAATGTTTTTAATATATATAATATTTCTATCTAATATTGGAGGTATCTATAGATACTAAATTCGAATACAAATGTGATATTTCCAACTTTCATAATCTAATTACAAATCAATTTGAGTTGGGATCATTTGGTATTTGATCATCAACCTATAGAGAATTAGAGATAAAAGTTTCAATTTTTTACATCACGTTGATCAATGTAAAATATTATTCACCAGTTAAATCTAACACATGGATCTTAATTATTAAATCCCCCCATTAGATCACATATACTACTTACCACATATTTCCAATTGAAATGCTCATCCTAATAGTATATGATTAGAGTTGTTGCACTTTTATTTAAAGTTCCTTCTTCAGTGTACATATTATAACCTCCACTATTCTATATTTTGTAATATTTTCATAATAGGTATCTCTAACATCAATATACCGGATTACAATCCTGTGGGCACTATTCGTGCAACATCTCATGCATCGAAACCAGTAAGACAAGAATTCAGTTGTAGGAGGAGATACAGGTTGGAAAAAGAATATAATATACAATCCATACATCCATAATATTATATATATACATACATAATATACATAGATACAATACATATATATATATTTATGTATTTTATTGTTAGGATCGGAATGGTACTAAGAGGGAGGTGAATTTATTGCAGCGGATTAAACGTCAGTTTTGAAACATCTTTCGTCGCTAAAACCGAACTCGAAGTGGTGTAACTTAAAGATCGTTTCTCCAGTGTGCAACAAAAGTAATGATGAAGTAGAAACAGCACTTATGAGGTTTGCAGTAAGATAAATATCAATAAGTAAATTCAAACCAGAGAACACACCAATTTTAAAGTGGTTTGGTCAATGCCTACACCCTTGTCGAAGCCTCCCTTCGATGAGCTCCCACTTCCACTTCACTCACTTTGAAGGGAAGGTATATTCCCCCTCTTTACATCGTATACGTGGTTCACACTCTTATAAATTTCAACGAAAAGAGAGGTAACACTCAAACATTGGAACAAGACTTGCTAAATGACTTTGCTAAGGCTTTTAACTCAATCTATTGCTTCTCAAAAGTTGGTAATCTTGGCTGAAATCTGCGGGTCTTTATGGTTTAAGAGGATTCCAATTTGGGTGCTCGAAAATTGAATTTCTCTTCGTTTCCGAGCTATGGTGCCCACCCCTGTTAGTGGCGGTGCCACCGCCGTGTCATTTCTGACTTGACAAGGTTTGGCGATTGCATCGCCCCGCCTAGCGTTGCCACCGCCTATCCGACGATACCACCGCTTGATACGTCAGGCTCTGGGCGATGCCATCACCCAATCCGACGGTCCACCGCCCATCTTCGATTCGGTTAGTGCCACCTCCTAAACTGGCGGTGCCACCACCTACACTATTTCACTCACTGGTTGAATCTCCAACTGGCCCAAACCCGTCCGAACTCGGGCCAGTGGGCCCCTACTTTTGGTTCTAAGATTACCACCTATCCTAACCCTAATAACATCCTAACTACTGATTTAAAGACATTTGCCTAAGCTAATTACAACGTCCGTAAGTCAGACTTCTTCCGCAAACTTCCAGAGCGTTCTAACCGATAACTACTCCGGAAACCAATTTTTGTGGACTGCCGGCAAGCTCTTATACTTCACGATTTGAGCTGGAAACGAGTTCCGACAGCATATACTATCGGCCCGCTAATGACTTCTCACGAGCTCCGCGCACTTCTACGTACCTTCCAGCGGCTCCGAAAACCCTCGCAAGCCCCTACTCATTCTCGGCTAGTTCCTGCAGCAGTTCCCTATGACCCTTCGACTCTCGAAGCTCCCAACGAATCCTTCGCGCTTGCCTCTGACACTTTGTTCGCTTTATTCTTCATTCGTTATCATAGTTAATCCGACACACACAAGCCAAAGTTCTCCGATCTAGACATTATTACAACGCGCATTGACAGTCTATGCCTGGCACGTCATTAGTTGGGCACGTTCTCTCTTGGGCTTTTGCCCAATCGCAGTTGTACCTCCGCAACCCCGCTATCCTTAGTGCAATTTCCGCTCTCTTGGCCCGATGCCCGACGTTTGAAAGTTTTCTGCCTTCAAGATCCTAACGTGATATCCTCCGGCGCACGTCAATCCTCCTGCGTCAACTGTCTAAATCCTGATCGGTAGACCTCATCACTCAATGCAGTTAACATCTCAACACAATCAATTATTTTCATCATCCCAATATCGAGATTCCACAATCTCCCCCTTTTTGATGATGACAACTAATTGCTGACTACCAGAGTTAACTTGAGCGCCCTAGAGTTTAACGCAACTCCCGCTACAATTGCCTTGCTAGCACACTTGGATTATCCCCAACCATTCAACTTTCCTACATGGTTTTGACAAACTTTAAACCATTATATAAATATAAAATATATCAATTCAATGCAATGAATCATCAATATACTTCTCCCCCCTATGTCATCAACAAAAGGAGAAGTAGCTCTAGTTATTTTAAAAGATATCAAGTTTGTTGTAACATGAAGCTAGATGTTCATCATAACATTAAACATAAAACATCGTAAGATTCTTAGTTCAGTCATTGCAATTCAACACTTGCTTCTTGTGCCAGATGCCCCTTTGCTTTTCTTTGCATGTTCTAACTAGCAAAACTTTCTCTCCTGTGTTTTTGTCGAAAAGAAGGGAAGAGTACAAGCTAGCCCATTTGCTTGAGCTAGCAATCTTTCTCCCCCCTATGTCATTTTTTTTGCCGAAAAGAAGAAGAGGAACAATGCATTTAACTTTTACATAATTATGAATTGCTCAATCAATATTCAATCCTCACATTGATACATGCAAGACAAATGCAAGAAAAAAAAAAAACAATTTCATGTCATGAAAGGCTATCAATTATTAACATGATATGATAATAGTCTCAAAATTTGCAATGCGATACATGTGTACATTGCGACTACTAAAAAAAAATTTTTAATGTGATACTTTTAGATATCACCTTTTTTGATACAAAACATGGCACGAACAATTAGATGCAAGTTTTCTAAGTTTTGCATTTTTTGCGTTCTTTTCGTATAGCAATTTCGATTGCTTCTCTACAGCTAGCACTTTTACGATATCAATTTTTACTACTACAGCTACAATTTAAAAGATGTGTAATTGGCAGAAACATTTTGCTTTTCTTGCGAGTGCATGATATCATTTCTTTGTAATTTCAGATACAAATTGTACATCATTCTAGCTAGCAATTACAGATGTTCAAGACAGAGCTCTTTCTTCTCTGTTGAGAATGTCATTTTTGCTTCCTTAGCAATCCAAACTATAAACCATGTTTTACCGAGGCAAGCAAATACTTTTGGCAAGTGTTCATTTGTCTCTTTTCTTTAGCTGTGCAATAAAGTATCACGTTTTGTGCATTTCTGACCTGGCAAGCTTATAATTTCTCCTTTACCTCAATTAAGATAGCCCATTAGCAACTCTTTCTCTCCTTTGTCAGTGGTAAAAAGAACGGACGATTCAAGCATGAATATCAAAATAATAAATTTTATCACGAAATTTCATCATTGCGTGCATCATTATTGCAGCATCATCCCAAATCGGGGTATATATATTCATTTCCAATCATTGTTTCAATCATCACGATACCTCATCATGCACAAATTAAATCTCTAACATGATACAAACACCCATTTATTTTCAAAAATTTATCACCTTTTCATGTATGATATAAAATATCATGAACAGACATTAATTCAACCATGATTCATTATCCACTCTCTCTTTTATAATACAAAATTTATAGTTACAAAGAGAGATTGTGATTACAAAAAAATCTCAAAGTAGTAAATCCAGACGTCCAGATCATATTCGAATCCAAACCATTCAAATTCAAATCGTCAATTCCATCAAAATCTCAACATACTTTCAAAGATTTAAACTGGTATACATACATTTATCATAAAGCAAATTACTTTTCAATCATCACATAGGCATTTTAAGATTTTGAAACATCGGAGAATGATTAATTTAAGCATGCAATGTTGTCAACCAAATTCAAGGTCAGAATACCAATACTTCATATTGTAGTATCAATTCATGAATAACAAAAGATATTATTTGTGTTCCAATTTTGCAAGATCACGATTATTATTAGATAAAACGCATCAATCAAATCGTTAACTTGAAACTCATAATCAGTCTCAAAATCATTTCGAGATTACAAAATATCATGACCTCATTAATATCGATCACATGGGAAAGCATTTTTTAAGTGATTCTTTTTCCTCTAAGCATGCCTTATTCTTTTATTTCAAATCCAAAATAAGCTGACAGTTCAAGACAAGAGGCACATAGTTATAAACACTCATCAAGCAAGATTTAAACATATATTTTCAAGCCATATAAAGATGCAATGATTCAATTATCTCATGTCATGATTCCCTAACAACTCTTAAATTATTCAACATCACTTTAAAGATATTTCAAAAAGATATATCTCTAAGTGATTCATTTGTATTATTTCATTCATTCGGAAGATTCTCCTCTTTGTAAATAATCTAGGAGACAAAATGAATTAGGGAGATATAACTGAGTGAAGCATTGAACATGAGTCAATTACAATGTGCTCTTTCATACGTATGAATCAAGCCTTTGTGTAATCCGAACTCATCCTCAAAGTCACATTCCATAAATCATACATGACAGCATAGATTTTATTTGAAAAGTCGATAAGATTATAGGAATCACATTTTGTTTTTATAACATTTATATTTATGGATTTGCTTCTTATAACATGCCTTTACCTTTAATAAAACAAGTGTCAACCTTTAAGACTGAACTGTAAATTTCATAAAACAAATCATCAAGCATGATGCCATGATAACATCCTTTTAATATCTTGATATTCATCATCAAGTATGATTTCAAAAAGTATGTTCAAGAGAATCATTAAGACCAAATGCATGATACACTCAATTTTTTTTCAAAAATTCATCATTTTATTTTCTGAGATTCACAAGATTGGTAAAATAACTTCATTAATCTCAAATATAGAAAATTCCATTGTCCCTTTCAACAATTGATTTCATGTGAGGGTAGTCAAGCTTTTTGTGAAACATGTATCATTATTTAAATTGAAACATAGTTCGTACATGAGAGCCGTCAAGACCAACACATCAGATATCCATATCTATCATCAAAGACTCAAAATTCATACATAGATTACATGCACTATTTCTCTTAAATGTCATGAGAATGTCATCTTAATTCACTAAAAATGATTAGACCAAAAACTGTTTCTTTCAAATGAGAGTTTCAAATCAACATTTCCTTCAAACACTCATGCATGACATAAAAATCATCACCAGATACACATGCATGGATTAATCCTAAGCATTATCACATATCATATAATTATCATCCCGAATTTACACCCATCCTTCAACCTTTCAAAAACATACCATGCAATGAAACCTAGCAATTACTTTTTCATGAGCAAATTTTTAATTTTCAAAATGCTAACAAGAAAAACATGATATAATTTTTTGAAAAAATAATTTTTTATTCCTATTCCCACTAATCGGTCTAAATTAAGCACTCATAAAAACTTTTCAAGTAATTTCAAACTAATTCAAGAGAGTTTGATTACTACCTTGTAGTCGAAGCCCGTCAAGCCAATTCGTCGTTCACCTTTAAGAATTCTTGATCATCCTGGTTTGCCTTCCTCTCTTTGGCCTCTTCCTCTGTTCAAGTTTCATTATTTATTTTAGATTTTTGTTTAAAATAAACTTATTAAGATTTAGTGTTCGAAGTTCCAGTTCATATCATTAGTCCTCATCACTTTAGTCATCGCTCAAGTAGTATTCATTTTTTGCGAGGATTCCATCCTTCCTATTCTTTGTAAGTGGTTCAGTGCTCATTGGGTTCAAAATGGTTCCAAAATTGTATTTCAGATGTCATTAAATGACCAAATTAATTCTTCTACTAATGGAAAATCCTTTAAATTTTTTATCGCTTGGATTGCTTTTTTTTTTATTTTAGGATCTCACCTTTTTTGGAAGGGATCTTAAGAATCGTGCTTACGAGATCAATTCGACAAAGATTTACCAGAACTCTAAATTATTGATGACATCCGTGAAACGGTGTACGATGTCGCCTATAGTCTCGTTTGGTGTGCATCGAAAGCCAAAATCATGCAATCAAATGTTATCTTTTCGAGTCTTTGCTCTACTAGTTCCCCTTTGTAATTTCAATTCAAGTGTTTTTCCCAAAGATCAAGCCGTTTCACCCATAGAAATCCGATGTGAACTCATTTTTTGGTCCAAGCGCAAAATAAGGTATTCATAGCCTTTGCGTTAAATAAATAAAATACTCTTCTCCAAATCTGACCATCGGTCATCGGTTTAGAGGAAAGTTGAACAACCGTTTTCATCAACTATTTCCATAAATCCAAATTCAATAGAAGCAAGAAAACTCTTATTCGAGTTTTCATAAGTGTAGTCCAATCCGTTAAACACGGTGGACGAACAACGCGAAACGCCCCTTTGAAAGCCATGAAGAGCATTTCTCTTAGGTGTAAATTCGCAATGAAAATACCGGGCTCTAGTACCAAGTGTTAGGATTGGAGCGGCACTAAGAGGGGGGGGGTGGGAATTATTGCCGATTAAACTTACGTGGGTTTTTGGAAATCTTTCGTACGAATAAAAACCGTAACCGAAGTGTTTTAACTTGAAAGCATGTTCGTAAAGGTATGCAGCAAAATTATGAGGAAGTACAGCCCATATGAAGGTTTGGCCGTAAGTGTAAATAGCATAAGTAAATGCAAACCAAGAACATCCAATTTTTAAAGTGGTTTGGTCAAAATGACCTACTCCACTTGTGAAGCATTCTTCGATGAGGCCTTCCCAACTTCCACTAGAAATCCCTTTGAAGAAAGACACATACCCCTCTACAAACCTTTTACAGTGGTTCACACTCTTACAAATTTTCAAAAAACGAGGACAGAAGGAGTGAACACTCAGCAATTGCAACAAACTTGCTCAAAGACTTTTGCTAAGGCTTTTATCCCCAATCTATTACTTGCTTCTCAAGTTTAATCTCTGCTGAGAATGGAGGGGTATTTATAGGCCTCACGAGGATTCAAATTTGGCTCAAAATTGAATTCTCTTCCCGTTCCCGAAGCTAGAATTGCCCCGCCTGTCAGTTCTGACATGAAGTGGACTGGAGCGTGCACCGCCCAGTCCAGTGTTGCCACCGCCTAGCTCTTCGGGTGCTATGGCGTGCTAACCGCCCAAACCGGTGGTGCCACCGATTGGCTCGGGTGTTGGGCGGTGCCACCGCCCAGTGCCGACGGTACCACCGTATGATATTCAGGCTCTGGGCGTGGCAACCGCCCTGTCCGCGGTTCCCACGCCTAGTCTGGCGTTGCACCACCTACACTATTTCAGCTCATTGGTTTGGCTCAAACTTGGCCCAACGCTCCGAACTCGGGCCCAATGGCCCCTACTTGGGTTATAATATTAACACCTAATCTACCCTCATTAACATTCTAAATACGAATTTAAAGATATTTCCTACGCATACAAAGTCCACTAAGTCAAGACTTCTTCCAGCGACTTCCGGGCGGTCTTCCGATAATCTCGAAAACCATTTATGCGACTGCCGGCAAGTCCTAGACTTCACGATTTGATCTTGGTCGAGTTCCGACAGCTTTCTTCTTCGGCAAGCTATGATCTTTCCGGTGAGCTCCGCGAACTTCCGACGTACCTTCCGCTGACTTCCGCGAAACCATTCGGCAAGCTCCCTACTCTTCTCGGCTAGTTCCTAAACATTCCCGACGAACCTTGTCGGACTCTCAACTCCCAACGAATCCATCGCGCTTGACTCCACACTTTGTTTCGCTTTATGGCTTCATCATTATCGTAGTTAATCAGGCACCCTATAGCCAAAACTCTACTCCGATCTATCATTATTACATGTGAATTGCATTCGATGCCCG
>PYDT01002542.1:0-11988 GCA_004837865.1 Musa balbisiana | reverse complement strand
TGTAGAGGATCACTTTGTGATCCTTGCTCTCTTCTTTTCACCAATGGTTGCATAATGATAAACTAGCGAAGAAAGCAATTGTAGCTGCAGAGAAGGGAAGAGAATGGTTGTGTGGAATTACTTATAATCTGAGAATTAGCTGGGGAAAAAACGTTGGGAAACGATGATTTTGTTGGGCTGACAGCCCATATATTCAGCCAGGTGGGCTTTAGCAAGTCCACAGCCCACCCCCTTTGACCTAACCGAGATGAAAAGTTACGGGGTTGTAGGCTACGTTTGGAGGAGAAAATAGGCAGCAAAGGCAGCAAACATGGGAGAAGGCTGCAGCCAATGATTTTCAAGAGAAAAGAAGGAGTACAAGGCAAAAAAAAAAGAGAAAAGAAAGGGAAGAAGACAAGGACAAAACAGAAAACTATCTCAATCATCTAGCAGTGTTTTTACACAAGTTGGATTAGATAGGAGAATATCCTCGGGTTTCGAAGGAATGATAGTATGGAATAAAAAAAGAATTGATTTGATCCAGGTCAGAATCTTATTGGATTAAAATTATTAATTAGGGGCAAACCACCGAGGAATACGAGAATAAGAATACAGATGAATGGTCCAAAAAGAATTATTCTTGTGACCGAGACTCAACATTGCTATCACAAGAGTGAAAACCTTATGGGCACTAATATTCTTGCGGGAATATATAGCTTTACAATTACAAAAATAGAGGTTTCGTTCGAAGGCAATGAAAAAGGCTATTGCATTAGCTGAACAAACGGGATACAAAAGGAATGCCAAGTAGTACAAATTGCAGGGCGGAGTGACGGAAAGAAATTGCACGTGTCGAATGGATCAGCGAGGGGCAGGGTCCCCTACAAACAAGTCGCGCTAAAATTGATCTTGGTCCTTACAATTCGAAACATATCTATGGAGGCTTAGCATCAAATTGATATTTGTGGACGAGGAATAAATAGACCTGTATTTATCTTGCCATTCTGGCCAGGATAGAACAAAAAATAAAAACTGTATTTCATTCTTTTCCGTTAAATCAAACAAAAAGGAGCAATTCGAATTCTATAAGGGTTGAATAAAAATTCGATGACCATTTGTTATAATTGCTATGTTAGGTGGACTCGTTATTAATTTTCTTTGAGTTAGAAATGGAATAAAAAAAAATAGACTAAACCCTACTTAAACTTAATAAGTATATAAATAAATAAAAACAAAAATAAAAACCAAAAATAAACTAATAACCAACTTATTGCTTCGTATTGCGAGATCCCAAGAAACAGTCACTATAGAGATGAATTGGGATCAATCATAGAGGCAGGCAACTGCAACTAAAATCTTTCCATAAAAATCTGCTTATGGGTTGTGAAACAAAAAATAAAGGGAGTGGATATAAATGGAAGGATGATAGAACGACGAGAACCAAATATCAATGATTATGATTCCAATATGTATGGTCGATGAATGGCCTCATAAAGGCTCAATGTGATAAAGCATCAATACTGAAGAAGATAATAATAATAAAGAGCCTCGGGTTAATTCAAAACTAAGGGATTGACTCGAGAAGGAATGTTGTTGGGAGCCATTGCAGATTTCAGGCCCCTAACCATTAATGGAGAGCTATGGGACGACGGAACCTGTGACTGCATAGGATTCTACTGAAAACGAATCCGAAAATTAATGGTGGGATGCGGAACGAACGAGAATGGAAAAATGTATTTTTCTGAGAATCTGGGTTGACCTAGTAAAACAGTAATATAAAGAGTCAATATTACGCCCGGAAACCTTTATTTATTGAGATTACATTACAATATTTTTGCATCATTTGATAAGGGTTAAAAATAAGGATCAAGGATCGTTTGATAAAATAAAAAAGCATATATATAATTAAAAAAGCATTATCTATAATTTATATCTATCATTATTATATCTAAAATATGCATAACATAAAATATTCTAGTATATATCCTGTATATACATATTCCTGTATAAACAAAACAATTCAATATTATAAATTTATTATGTCTCTATTAGTTTATAAATATTACATACCATGCTTATCTGTTAATATTATTGAATCCTTTCATTCGCGAGGAGCTGGATGGAAAAACTCTCATGTCCGGTTTGGTTCCGTGTAGAGAGATGGAATTAAGAAACGACCATCAACGATAACCCAAACAGAACCAGATTCGTAAACAACATAGCGGAAGAATGAAGGGAATCTCTTGTAGGGGCAATCGATTTGTTTCGGCAGATACGCTATCAGGCATTGAACCCGCTTGGATCACAGCTAGACAAATAGAAGAGGGGCGAAGAGCAATGACACGATATGCGCGAGTGGTGGAAAAAAATATGGTTACGTATATTTCCGACAAAACTGTTACAGTAAGACTGCGGAAAACACGTTATGGGTCGGGGAAGGGATCCCCCGAATATGGGTATCGGTGTTAAACCAGGTAGAATACTTTATCGAAATGCGGCGGAGTATCAGAAGCTGTAGCCAAGCAGATATTCACTAGCTGCGTCCAAATGCGATACGAACTCAATTTTCCCGGATAGGTATGTAGAACTAAACGTGTAGGAGGATGAAAAAACAACGGAAAGTTTATTATTTCTGGACAGAGAATATTCTTTTTTCCTCATCCTTGGCATTAAAATAACGGATTCACAATAAAAATGATATGATTCACTCAGACCCTTTTGAATTAGCGGATAAGCGGAGCTCGAGAATTGATGTGTATTCGAATCATAGGAGCTGGTAATCTCGATATGTCATATTGGTGACGTTATTGGTGCTGTAATCAAAGAAGCAGTGCCATATGCCACTAGAAAGATCGGAAATAATAGAGCTGTAATTGTACGTCTTGTAAAAACTCAAACGGACCAACCCAGGGTATTGGATTTGTTAATACGATATGATGACAATGCTGCGGTTGTCATTATCAAGAAGGAAATCCAAAAGGAACTCGAGTTTTTGGTGCGAATCGCTCGGGAATGAGACCAGTTGAATTTTACTAAAAATAGTTTCATTGGCGCCCGAGGTATTATAAAAAATACTAGATGGGACTATGATATATCAGAACATCTAAATAGATTCAAATTTAGTAGATCAAATTTAGTAGATTAGAGATGTGTTCACGCATATACTTTTAATAATAAATAATTTTATACTACAAAAAAAAAAGAAAGAAAATAAAACAAAGAAAGAAAAAATGGAAACCTGTGATTATATCAAAATTTGGAGGCACCCAATCATTATAGGTCGTCATGGGTAAGGACATATATGCCGATATAATAACTTCTATAAGAAATTGCGACATGAATAAAAAGGAACGGTTAGAATAGAATCTACTACATATCACCGAAAATATTGTGAAAATACTTTACGAGAAGGTTTTCATTGGAAAACGTTCGGAAACATCAGGAATGGTAACAAATATTCTTGGTTTCACGCTGCGGACATAGAACGATAGGAAAAGAATACACAGACCTATTTTAAAGAGTACAGCCGACCCGGTTTACGAATTTATTCCGACTATCAACAAATTTCCAAGATTTTAGGTGGATAGGAATGTAATCTTTCTACTTCCGAGGTATTGGTATAATGGCAGATCGAGAAGGCTCGACGAGAAAAAATTGGAGCGAACTTTTGTTTATAATGGTGAGCCTCCTCTCTGGTATCTCTTTTCTCTCTAACTCCTATTTGTGAAATAGAGAGGAAAAGTTAGTGTATAGAATCTCCTACATTAGTTGAACTTCAAGGAAGTTACCTGGAATGAAAGAACAAAAATTTATTCATGAAGGTTTAATTACTGAATCACTTCCCAACGTATGTTTGGGTCCGCCTAGATAATAAAGATGTATTCTAGGTTATGTTTCCGGGAACGGAGCCGGCGCAGTTTTAACGGATTACTACCTGGGGATAGAGTCAAAATTGAAGTATAAGTTGTTATGATTCAACCAGGGGGACGTATTTGAATTTATAGATTCGCACAAAGATGCGGAATGAGTAGGTGATTTTAAAAGAAGTTCCTTTCAGGACGATACAATTCGAAGGTTAAATGACGATACAATTCGACGTTAAAAAAAAACAAGAGACAGAGACTTATTTCTTCCAAGGCATAGTTCAAAATTAAGGTAGGAAAAGAAGAATATGACAATAAGGGCTTCCGTCGTAAAATTTGTGGTGAAAAATGTCCGACTGATAGTAGGCGCGGACGAATTATAGTGATTTGTTCCAATCCGAGACATAAACCGACGACAAGGATAATCTTTCAAAAAAGAAACTTTCTAAAGAAAAGACAAAAAAAAGGATTTATTAAGATGAAAATGGATATTTCCGTATCTTTTATTCCGTAGATTTCTGACTTATATTATAGATGATAAAATATGACAAAAGCTATACCAGAATCGGTTCACGTAGGAATGGGGCGTATTGGTTCAAGTAAGAAGGACGAGAATACCAAAAGGAAATATTCACGTCAAGCAAGTTTCAACAATACCATTGTAACTGTTACAGATGTAACGAGGTCGGTGGTTTCTTGGGCCTCTGCTGGTACTTTCCGGATGCAAAGGGACAAGAAAGAGGGAACCCTATGCTGTACTCAAGCGGCGGCATCATTAAATGCTATTCGACAGTAGTTAATCAGGGTGGCAAGAGCAGAGAAGTTATGATAAAAAGGTCCTGGTTCGGAGAGAGAGCATTACGAGCAATCGTAGAAGTGTTACTATTAAGTTTCGCTACGTGAGTACACCTATGCCACATAAGGATGTCCGACCCCTAAAAAAAGACGTGTGTAGAAATAAGAAAAAAACAATTTACAAGAGAAAGAAAATGAGATTCAAGGATTGATCAAATACTCGTATTGTATAGTATGCTGTGCGAGAGGAAGTAGCAGGATCCACTCGAACACTACATGTGGAGGTGTGTTGAATCGAGAGTAGACAGTAAACGTCTTTATTATGGTCGTTTCGTTCTGTCCCAGCTTATGAAACGAAAGGTCAAGTGATACTATAGGTATTGCCATTGCGAGGGCTTTACTTGGAGAAATAGAAGGAAACATGTATCACACGTGCAAACTCTGAGAAAAGTGCCGCATGAATATGCTACGATAATCGGATTTTGAAGAAATCGGACATGAAATTTTACTAAATTTGAAAGAAATGTATTGAGGAAGTAAATATATGGAGTTAGCGGGACGCATCCCTTTGAGCCACAGGGGCCCCCTAAATACGTAACCGCTCAAGATATCATCTCACCACCTTCCGTGGAAATAGTTGACACCAACACAACATATAGTACACTGACGGAACACAATTGATTTGTGTATTGGATTACAAATCAGGCGAGATCGTGGATATCGTACGAAACCAACAACTAACTTAAAAATGGAAGGTTATCTTATAGAGCTGTTGTATCTATGGCCTGTTCCGAAATGCGAATAATAGTACATTCTTCGGGAATGGGAATGAAAAACAAGAGAACTTTTTCTAGAAATAGGAAGAATGAAGTTTTAAGTCCTAAGGAAGCACTTTAATGAAGCTTCTCGTAATTAATTGATTTATTTATTCTTTTCTACATGCGGAGGACGAGGACAATTAATTTCAAAGAAAATAAAAACAGGTTTAACTCTACCATTTTTACTTTCAAGATAAGTTAACCAATCTAAAGAAACAACAAAAAGAAATTCCATTGAAATGTATTTTATTGACCATCAGAATAATACCTACGAGACCTATAATTGTCTAAAAGGTCCAATATACACACATTATTGGAACCTTTTGGATAAGAGTCAAGAAGATATGAGAAGTGAATATTTTCGCATAGGAAAGGTAAAAGAGATATCGGAACTCTACAAAGCATTTCGCAATTGATTTACTTAAGAATCAATTTTAATGGTTAAATCCATTATAATTATTTCATCTTCTTTTTCGAATAAAATGAAAGAAAAATTTATAAAGAAAAATGAAGGAAAATTGTTTTTAATCTTTGGCACAATACGTATATTTCGTGTGGGCATGATCATAATAAAAATTACGGTTCTAAGAATAGTGCCTTGAAGTCAATATTCTTAGATAATTATCTGGTATTTCACGGTTGAACTCAATTTAAAAAAGACCTAAAGTTAGCGATTTATCAATAGGTAATGTTGATCCAATACCATAACCAAAGGAGCTACTGCTGTAACGATTCAAAAGACTGTTAGCTACTGGACGGCGAATATGGATTTTGGAATTGATTAAATTCTCCAAAAAGGTACTGTCAATAATCCCGTTGGTACTGACACCATTAACACGAACACCTAATAACTTATTGGGGTACTGTGCGGGTATTTGAAAATACGGGAAAGAAGTCACCATTCGGGTAATATTTCCAAATTGTGAGTTGCAAGATGATCCGCCGGTTTCACATAATTGACGGTTCTGAACTGCCAAGCCTACATTACATGCAACTAGTACCTAGAAACTATGGAAAAATATATAAAAGATCATTGGCCAGGCGGGTTTCCATAATAATTCTGCCCCATCCCTTTAGCCAATTAGCTCTTAATACAGGAGCGTGTAAAGTCAGGTTTCTTGTTATTGCGGATCGCGTGATTCTTATGGATCCATCCCCGAAGGAACCGGGACATGATAATTTTTCATCATCGGCTCGAGCAAAAGAATGAAAGGAATGCAGAAAATAGATCAATAAAATCCATTTTTCTACATATCCCCATATCATCTATAATGACTCTATGTAAGAAAAGATTACAGATTCCTTTCTCCGGAGTTGCAACTATTCATTGCAACTAATCAGTTCTTACAGCGTGTGGTAATGCTCAATATCCAAGTAGGCTATAAATTTGATCATGATCAATTGCTTTTTGGATTTCTCATTCTTTTGATTGGTGTTTATCCCCCCAACATCTCGATTTTCTTACATCAAAGTATTTACTTGGTACATACAGTCTAGCCTCTGTTCTTCCTTAGATCTCTTATTTCACCTCCGATAGTATTACGATCGGGATCGAGCAGAGGAAATGAATGCCATTCTACACTACAAATAGGAATGAAATAGACAGAACATTGAGAATCATGCCACATCACTTATTTATTCTACGGGAAATATTACGGAGCCGTTCAGCAAACATGATTCAGTATGATCATAGAAAAGGGTCTCCCAAACGAAACCCGGCCTATCCTCGCTACCATAGGGGGGCTTACGTGCGGTGGTTGGACTGTGGAGCACATTTGGTTGTGAATTCCAATGTGGCAGATAAAATAATATATCTGCATGGCCTAATCAAAGTCAAGTCACACACTACCATAATCCATCCTCTCTTCGGAAAATTTAACTTCAACTATTCGTATCAAATAAGGAATACCACTATTCGAAGTGAAGAAAGAAGGAAAAGTATCCAAATAACAGTCTTATTTTTCAATAATCAATTTCTAGCAATGAAATATTAGTGTCTATCGTTCCTCCCCGTTGATAGATGATCCATTACAATATCTTGATTCTATAAAGGACCCGAAAACCTGCTTACGTATCATTGGAAAATGAATTAACATAAATAAGGCCGTAGAAGCGGCAATACAAACGTGTGTAAACTATAAAACGAGTCAAAGTGGATTGGCCCCCACTCGCACTTCAGCGTAATAACTCTACCAAAGGGCGACCTAATTACCGGGAATAGCTTCAGGTACGCCGTAACAATTTTTACTGGCCCAATAACCAATTGGTCCCAAGGTAGGAAATAAACAAGTTACACCAAAAGATGCGCAATACAGCCAAACTACACCTGTAACCCAAGTTAATTCGCGGGGGTTTTTAAATCCACCTGTAAGGTACACACGAAATAAGTGCAAGATCATAATTAGGAACCATCATACTTGCTGACCATCGATGAAATGATCGGAGTAACCAACAAAGCGTTGGCCTCAGTTCATTATGTATTGACAGAGGAAAAAGCCTTTTTCTGTAACGGTTGGACGGTAGTAAAAAAGTCATAGCAAAACCTGTAGCTAATTGTACTAAAAAACAAGTAGTGTGCTCCCCCCTAAACAAGAAAATATGTTGACATAGGAGGAACATATTTACTAGTTATCTCATTGCCAAGCGCTGAATACAAGACGTTCTCACCCAACATATACTTTTATGAGATAGGTAACCAAGCCCAGGGACGCCCCTCTGGAGAACTAATGAAAATTTCATCTGTACGGCTCAGCAGAAACACACAATGCTGATTTCAACGGATATGTAATAGAAAGTTCAAAACCTTCTGGTGAGCTTAGCCGCTGATTTGCACAGACCAGAAGTGACGAAGTAACAAAATACGAAATGTATTTTGTATGATAATGCCTCAAAAATCCAAGTTGGATCCTCTGTCTTTTTTGATGTTGATCATTACAGCTTTTGAATCTTCTCTTCCCTATTTTTGTATTTGTATTTATTTCTTGTTTTTTTAGAGAATGCGGAGTGATTCTTGTTGTACTATTGATAGGAATTTGCTTGTTGAGACACCTATGAATCAATTGAAACCCCAATTCATACTAGAACCACGATGCTTTAATTTAATAAATTAATAAAGAAAGCCTCAAGCAAAATCAAAGGTCTCTGAGTAAGAACCCTTGATGATCACTTATTCGATATGAATGTAAATAATGACTCACAAAACTTTCTAGAAAAACGAGTTGTCCTTAGGTCAAGAAAAAAAAAACGTACTGAAGGAAGAAAAATCGTTTGATTAGGCAATATATATTTGAAAATTTCTGAGTCCGGTTTGCGAGGTCTGGAATAGT
Source organism: Musa balbisiana (assembly GCA_004837865.1). Classification (NCBI taxonomy): domain Eukaryota; kingdom Viridiplantae; phylum Streptophyta; class Magnoliopsida; order Zingiberales; family Musaceae; genus Musa; species Musa balbisiana. The sequence goes on along the minus strand of PYDT01002542.1, from coordinate 3,207 downwards.
AGGTATGAAATCATAAGTTTTAATATTATTTTCTTAATCTATTATATATTCTATACTATATTCCGTGCTCCAGATACTAGAATAACGATACGACGAAAGTAGAATCATATCGATAGGAGATAACAGGACCATTCTCTGTATTATCAATAGGATCATATAACAGTCACACACTCATATTTCCGGAGATACCGAAACAAATAAAATTCCACGCGAACTACCAGAATGGTTAGAGATCCGAGTTTAGTAAAGTAATTTTTTTTGATTGAAAAACTAGGACTTCAAAGTTCTTTAAACTAACTCATGTAATTCCATCAGTTAAAACGGAAGAATGATAAATTTCCAAATAATAATAGGAATACCGTAAATAGGGCCATGCGCTCCCATTAATGTGTAGTCCGCCAGCCCGGAGATACTTTACCATATTCCGAATTCAATGGTTTCATAAATTTCCATACAAGTAGTTTGTCTTGGCCAGATCTAGAACTATCCTCAACCGGTTGTGTAGCCATAAATCTATTTAACTTGGTTGAGATCTGTTTACTTTGATACCATTCCGTTGTACGTTGTAATAACGATCTTATCGTAGATCAATTGTGATTTTGACATGTCTAAAATGGAAACAGCAAATAGTCGCCAATTTTCATATTCTGGTTGACTTGTAAGCTTTACTGGGTACGCCTTATATACCGTTTTTGGGCAACCCTCACAACAACTAAGAGACATTCGAAGAACACGGGGGACTAGTTGAGAGTAATGAGCCTCCCATATGGGGAGACTCATTACTTCAATGTGACGATAATGAAAAAATTATTTCATTTTTTTAGTTGGAAACTAGGCGGTCTCCCGAAATAAAGATGCGAAAAAAATTATTCCTAAAAGTCGAGACTAAAAGGATTGATGTTAATAAACCAATGCTTCCATAGATTCGATCGTGGTTTACAATTATCGCTTCCAACCTTATTCAATTTGGCATAATTTACCATATAAAGAAAAAGGAAGATCAAAGAAAAGATGGTGATTCAAGCAAGATTTTCATCAGTTACCCCAACCCTATTCAAATCAAACAAGAGGCGAAAGATACCAGAGCAAGTTGTATCAGACTACTTGTCTCCTGGTAGTTGGATCTCCAAGTTTTTGGAATGACTCCAAATTCCACTTGAGCATCCAATCTGGATCAATGCCAGCAAAAAAAAACATACTCGAACAAGGTTATAGCGCCATGCCAAATGTGTACGGAAAAAAAGAAGAGCAAAGAAACGTAGCATGGCCAAAGGACAACCCCTGGACTGCTGCGAAAAAAACGCCATCAGATTTCAAAGTAGCCCGATCTAATTCAAAAAATTTCACCTAATTGGGTAACGATAGCAATTTTTTTACCGTCACAGGATTCACTCATAAACTGACTCCATTGAGTTCGCCACAATAGCCTCACACAGTTACACCTTACTTGTTCAAAATATACTTTGATTCTGCCCTTTCTAAAAAGGAACATCGGCTTAACAATTCCGTCTCCATCTACCAAAACTACCGGAAAGTTTCAAAAAAAGGTAGGCATACGACTACAAACAACTCGCGCCCTTTTTATCTCTAACAGACGGGGGTCTAACCACCAACAGCTATCCCTCCCGTTGTCCATGACCATGCATGAATAATCCCCTTTTGCTGGATTATTCCAATTGTAACATAAAAAAAGCTAATTTTTCGGGAATTGTAGACCAAGCTCGATAAATCAGATTTGGGCTAGTCGGCGCTAACTCTTCGATCTATTCTTGCTGAAGTATCCCTGATCCCATGTAACGAGTGGCCAAATAATTCGATGGGGTAGTTGCTGAACCATACCACATAGTTCCAGCAAACAACGAAAGCTGCAAAAAAAACAGAAGCGATAAATACTGGAAAGTACAGTTCATATTGCCCATACGTAATCATTTGTATAGACGTTGAGGCGGACGGACACTAAGATGGAATAAGCCTGCTAATATGCCAATGTACCCGCTGCAATCTGATGAGAGGCTATTCCTACGGAACAAAGGATCAAAGCCTTCCGCGACCAACGCTGACTTTACAGGGGTACTTTTCCAGTTAGTCCATACGGACGGACAACCATAGTCCAGGACCATACAAACCTGTTACATGAAATGCGCAAAGCCAAAGCAAGCCAACCTGGGAAATAAATGAATTCCAAAAGATCTTAGGCAAATCCAAAGATGTTTGCCAGTACGTTCATACAGAAATTCTAGGTCCCAATACCCCCCATGCCAGATAGCTGCCAAGAAGCACAAGCCAGAAAACACAATATGTGCCCCCGCCAAACCTTCAACCTCCAAAATACCCCCCCGGGGATTCGTTACAGTTCTCTGCAATACTCCAACAACCCCACGAATTGGTTATCCTAAACGAGTCATGAAGGGATAACGAAATACCTTGTCTCCACAATGATCAAGAGCGGGGTCAAGAGGGACCAAAAACCGCTTATTCGTATAAAGCCATCGAAACGGCCCAACCAGCAAATCGGGCTGTATGCATTATAGGACAGAAAGCAATCGACGGGATCATCAATACGACAGTTGAACCCGATACAAGGCAAACCCATGGAAAATAACCCCTGTAGCAAAGGAAAAATAGACACTATGTCCTTTATTTATCGCATTGGAAAAGACTATATATGTTATCTAACATTTTCAGTAGATTCCGTATGAGAAAGGGTTAATTTTGATCCGTTCCATTGAAATAATGGAACAATTGTGTAAGAACAAAGGAAGCAGACTATTCTATACCCGATAAGTACCAATACGCAATGGGAGGATTAGTTTACTTTAGGGAAAACGAATGCGTAGATACTTGGTTATTACTCAACGATTGATCCGTTAGTTAAATTTTTATTTATCATTCTGTATTACTCTATAAAATTAACTTCCAATTATGTATTAAAATCTATGTATAAAATCCAATAACAGAAAAAGGGTGAAGACGATAAAGCCATGTTATGTTTCCACATCTCAAGTGAAGTATAGGACTCAATTATTTCTTTAATTAATGCCCGTTGGGTACAAAAGTACCTTGTCGGAGCCTGGAGAGGAAGATGCGTTTGGGTGACTTATAGTGCGGACTTGTCAGAATATTGGGTTTATGGAAGTTACCCGTTCTCTCCCTCGATCGAAATATACTGTTCGCCTAAGAAATATGTATTGAGTGACCATCAATCAT
>PYDT01001916.1:0-11988 GCA_004837865.1 Musa balbisiana | reverse complement strand
CTTGCAAGGATATTGATTCACAACATATCTTGAACTTGTTAAAAATGAAGTGTGATTTAATCTTTTCCTTGAGATGTTTGTATAATTGGGATTATCCTATCACTCCATTGTTGAAAACTACACCTATCACCACGTGTTTAAAACATTTGCTTATATCATTCGCCTTTTTGTTGATGACAAAGGGGGAGGAAATATAGGAAATGATGAATGGTGCAATATTTGAATTGAACTATGTAAAAACTGCCATATTGAAATTTGAATTATGTTAAAAAGCTTGCATCGAAATATATGGTAAAGTGATGATTTAGAAAGCGTGATTGCTAAAAAACCTTGACATATTGCATTATGTTAAGATACAGACGCATCGTAATTTCACATGTTGATATCTTACCATATGATGATTGCTACCATACTTACATTCACATTGAAATGTAAAACTGAAAATGGGTCAAGCCTTGACATCATTCAGAGAGATACATCATGATAGGAATCATGATGAAAAGTATTGATAAGGTTTTTAAACAATCTTAAAACTTATCAATATGTCCTTGAATTCAAAAGGGCTTTGAATTCAAGAATTGACTTATGAGGTAGGGGCAATAGATAGAGGGAGTTAAAAGTTAACTAAGATCAATGATTGTCTCATCAAAAAGGGGGAGATTGTGAATCTCGGATTTTGATTGATTAAGTTCAATTGTCATTTGTTATCTAATCAATATGTTGAGATATAGTGTGCAGGATAACTACGCTGAAAGTAGACATTCCGCAGGCGTGCGCGAATCAAGACTATGATCAGTTGGGGGTTCGCGGAGTTCGGGGACGGGGGGGGAAGTCTGGACGGTCAGCGGAGGTTTTATGCGAGAACAAATACAGAGAAGTCCAGGAGCTTGCCAAGAAGCTCATCGAATGTTAAAGCAACTTTAGGTGTTCCATGATCAGAAACAGAATCCCAAAGCTGGTTAACAGATGGTATTTCAGATAAAGATTTTAGTTCTTTTCGGTTAAAACCTTGGCGAGATCTAAAATACGAATCTCATCATGAGATCCAATGAAAAAAAAAGGAAAGAAAAAAAAGAAAATTTTAGTTTTAACAGTTTGGGGAAGGAACGGGAACTCCTTTTGGTTCTCCCGCAACCAACATTCTTTTTTTGAAGCCCATTATAAGGAACTCTAAAAATATAATTAGAAAATAAAAAAGAACTCTCTAAAAGTTTCAAAAGAAAAACAAGATGGGTCATCACAATAGTTATAGTTCTAAAACGAGTTCTAAAACGAGTTCTAAAACGAATAGTTCTAGATTCTAAACGAAATAGTTCGAGTTCTAAAACGAAGTTCTAGTCTAAAAACGAATAAGGAAGGAAACTTGAAAAAGTGAACCAAATTTCTATTTGAATGAAAGGGAAAAGGGACATGAACCAAATGAAAATGCAAAAAGATTCAAAACAAAATATCAGATTATCACGAATGACCATTCAAATTCGATCTATGAATTGGGACAAATTATGTACTCATAGAAAAAAAAAGGACAAGATCTTGCTGATAAAGCCAATCACAATAAGGAATTCCAAAAAGAAGGAATCACAAAAAGACAAGAAGAAAAATAGTTCCAGCTATCAGGATAAACAGACGGAATTACAAAAACCTATTTGGCGATACTCAAAAAGAAAAAATTACCCGATTAATACTCAAATCACATTATTTTATGAAATCTTTCTTGAAAACAAAGATAACATAGATATCTTGCAAATGTATGGTTACCATTTCTAAGGTTAATGCAAACTTTTTAAAAAAACAATTATTCAATGAATCCATTTACAACGATGAAAGAAATCAGAAGGAATTGATGAAACAGATCAAGATACAATGAACTTTATTCGACTATAAAAAAGTCCTGTTCTACTCCTAATATTAGAAATGATTTAACACTTTATCCGACTATATTCCTTGTCCCAAGCATATGTATTTTACCAAATTGTCACAACCCCAATTATTTAACAACCATCACCTGAATCTGTACTTCAATATCCACGATCAACGGGACTATCCTTTTATTAAAGACAAGATAAGTAGTATTGATGACACGAGGATATTTGATTCAAATCAAGGCCTAAGAAAAATAAGTCTGGAATGAAATAAATGGAAAAAAAAAAACGGGTTTTAAAGGGTCATTATCAATATAATTTTTCTCGGACAAATGGTCTCGATTGTACCGCAAAAAATGGCGAAAAATAGAGTAAATCAACGTTTGTACTATTCAAAATAAAGAATAAATGAAATTGGATTTCATATAAAAAGAAAAAAGACCGATTAATTCATTACATGAATGAAAAATTTTTATGCAGTGGAGTTATCGACGAGTCGAAAAAGAAAAATAAAAAAACACTCAGATAGATCTTTTACACATGAAGATATTATAAAGTTATGGGGGGATAGTAGGACTCATACACACTGACCAACCCGGAATGTTTATGTATGCTACAATATGACTTATTGATGGTTACCAAAAAGGATATTTTCTTGATACCCATAAAAATCTGGATTAGAAAAAATTTGGGATTATAGATCTTCATTTGCTTGGAGAAACATAGGGATATTGAGAAACCAATAGTGATATTGAGAACAATAGTGATATGAGAACAATAGGATATTGAGGACGGACGATATGTATATCGGTTACCGAATTTATAAAAAACTAAAGATAAGACTCATCAAAAAAAATTTTTTGATGGATGGGAATGAATCGAAAATTTTCTACCATACAAATCTAGAACCTTGGTTCTTCCCAGAATTTGTGTTACCTTTTGTGGCATATAAGATTAACCGTGGATCATACCAATCAAATTACTTCTTTCTAATATATTATTGAAAATGATATAGTAAAATCAAAATGAAAATGATATTAGTCAAAATCAAAATGAAAAAAATATTAGTCAAAATCAAAGCAAAAAAAATATGAGTCAAAATCAAAATCAAAAAAATATTAGTCAAAATCAAAATCAAAAAAATATAGTCAAAATCAAAAAAATATTAGTCAAAATCAAAAATCAAAAAAATATTAGTCAAAATCAAAAAAAATCATTAGTCAAAATCAAAATCAAAAAACTATTAGTCAAAATCAAAAAAATATTAGTCAACTCAAAATCAAAAACATATTAGTCAAAATCAAATTAATGAATTTGTTATGATGTCAGTCAAAATCAAAATGAAAAAAAAATTAGTCAAAAAAGCAAAATTGAAAAAAAATATTAGTCAAAATCAAAACATCAAAGATTCCGTTTTAAAATAGAATTTCAAAATTACAACCAACGAAAAAGAGGGTCAATCAAAATCTTGTATCAGTCCACAAAAACAAAACCAAAAGGAATATTGAAGAGGATTGCACGAGAGCAAACATAAAAAGGTAAAAAAAAAAAAAAAATCCAAGAAAATAAGGAAGGAGAACTAGATTGTCCTGAAAAAATTTTTTATTTTTCAATTAAGAGGGATGACCCTTGAATCAAAAAATTTGTAATAATGTGGATATATTGTCTCCTACTTAGTTGGATAAATCCAACAGGGAAAATACTAATATCCTCGATTCAAAGACGGAGCGATACATTCCTGGAGTAATTGAGTCGGAAAGATTTAAAGTTCTACAGAATTAATAAAAAGGGGAATATTAATAAATGAACAATTGTCTATCTTTAAGAAGGGATGGGAAAATTCATTATATAGAAACCATAATATTCATGGGTCGATAAGAGTACACACCAAATTAATAGAAAATACATAAAGAAAAGATATTTGATAAGGGAAGATTTAAAAAATCCACGGAAGACATGGCAATATATTTGTGAATGGGGATAAGATCATTATAAGTTCTTTGTTCTGAAAATATTCTATCTCCTAGGACGTGTAGGAGAATGAGATTCTAATTGTTTCAACTCTAATAATCGGATGATATTGTGAATAGGAAATACAGTTATTTGCAACGAAAACACAACATAAGAAACTCTGAACATTTTGAATGAGGACAAAAGTCTTAATACGGATTTAAATAAATTAATAAATGCAAATGTTTCTTGGCCGCCCAATTACGATTAGAAGAATTGAGCTGTGAATCGCTATGGTTTGATACCAAAATGGTAGTCGTTTCAGTATGTACAAGGATACGTATGATCACGAGTCGGAATATTTAATAGTATATTTCCTATTATTCACTGCCGTTTTCAGTAAATAAAAACCGAAAGATGTACGCATATGGTGTGTTACGTTCTGGTACATGCACGATTAATTGTGTCTCAACAATTGAATCTAGAAAGAAATCTACAGAATCTTTTAGCGTGCAAAGAAATCATTCTCTTTCGTAAAATGGAGACATATATTATCCTTTTCTAAATATATTATCCCTGCTTTTCTATCTAAAGCAAATGGGAAAATTTGATTTTAGATAGAAAGGATAAATCGAAATTTTTGCGGTACTGATCAAAAAAATTGACATTAATATAATAATATTTTAAATTTTTTTTAAATTTCATGATCGGTAAATCCATGGCATGAAAAGAAAGAAAAGAAAAAGATAAAAAGTTTTTATGGTCAAAAATTATCATTTCACTCTTCCACAAGAAGAAAAAAGAGAAAACAGGGGTTTTGTTGAAATTTCAAGTAGGAAGTGTCACCAATAAATACGAAGAATTACTTCACATTGGGAATTGCACCAAAAGAGATTTTTTTCTCACCAAGAGGTCTACAAAAAATTGGAGAAAACGTCAACGTCGGATGGCTTAATTGTCCAAAGAAAAAATAGAGGCGCCGTTATAAGAAATTAAGACCAGTTGGATATTCGGGAGCCAAAAAATCGTGATTAATGTTTGAATTAGTATTAAGTAGTTATAGATTTGTTATTTGATGAAACTCCTACTTTTGAGGAATTCATGAAATAATGAATTAAGGAGAAAAAGATATGACTTACCGGCTACAAAAAAAGATGTCATGATAGTTAATAGAGGTCCTCACCCCCAATCAAGGCATGGTGTCTTCGGACTGATGTACTCTCGATGGTTGAAGATGTTATTGACTGTGAACCATATTGGGCTATTTCCCACAGAGGGATGGAAAAAAAAAAATAGCGGAAAACCGAACACTTTACAATATTGCCTTATGTAACACGTTGGGATTATTTAGTACTATGTTCACAGAGGCAATAAACGGTAAATGCACCAGAACAAATGGAAAAGTTCAAGTACATAAAAGGAGCTAGATATATAAGAGTAAATATGCTGGAGCGGAGCCGGTTATAGCTTCTCAGTTGTTATAGGCTTGGGCCTTTTATGGCGGATATCGGCGCGGAAGACTCCCTTTTTCTATATTTAGAGAGAGGGAATTGTGTAGATTTATTCGAAGCCGCCACAGGTCATGCGAATGCATGCATAATTATCCGCATCGAGGAGTAGCTGGCCGATCTCCTTATGGCTGGATAGATAAAGTTTGGATTTGTTGCGTGATTATTTAACAGGAATGGTTGAATAATCAAAAAACTCATACCCGAAGTCCCATTTTTTTGGAGCGAGTCGAAGGAGTGGGCATTATTGGTGTAGAGGAAGCCAAAAATTGGGGTTATCAGGACGAGTTACGAGCTTCTGGACACAATGGGATCTTCGTAAAATTGATAATTATGAGTGTTACAATGAATTCGACGTGGAAGTCCCAACTGGCAAAAGAAGGAGATTCGTTAGCTGTTATTTAGTCGAATCGTTGAAATGAGGGAATCTATATAAAAATAATTTCACAGGTTAGACGGAATTCCTGGAGGACCCTATGAGAATTTAGGAATCGACGCTTTGGTTTAGAGCAAAAAAATTCCGAATGGAAGATTTTGAATAAGATTTATTAGTAAAAAACTTCACCCAAATTTGAATTGTCGAAACAAGAACTTTACGTGAGAGTAGAAGCCCAAAAGGGGAATTAGGAATTATTTGATCGGAGATATAGGTTTTCCCTTGGAGATGGAAAAATTAGTCCCCCGGCTTCATAAATTTGCAAATTCTTCCTCAGCTAGTTGGTTAAAGAATGAAAATTGGCTGATATCATGACGATACTAGTAGTATAGATAGCTTATGGGAGAGGTTTGATCGTGAAATGATAATTGATCGACCAGAAGTACCAAACTCAATTTCTTGTCTATATCGGAATGCCTTAAAAGAAGTACTGGGACTTATGGGATCATTTGTACCCATTTGACAATTATATTGGAATACAAGAGGGGTACTAGTAATTGTGTGGTTAGAAAGAGAAATAGCTGCAGCGATACAAAAAAGTATGGGCCTGAATTATGCGGCCCCTTGGGAATCTTCAAGCTTGCGAGGAACAAAACTACTTTTTAAAGAAGAACCTTCTCCCATCTAGAGGAGATGTCGTTTGTTTAGTATTGGACCCGTATATCGTGTCATATCAATTTTTCTACTAAGGTATTAGAATCCTTTTGGGTATCGCCTCATTTTAGCCGATCTCCGTATAGGTGTTTTTTATGGGGCCATTTCAAGTATTGCTCATTGGGCATTCTTATGTCAGGATCGGTCGAATAATAAATATCCTTTTCAGGTGGTCTACGAGCTGCTGCTAATCTATTAGTTTGAACTACCATTAACTCTATGTGTGTTATCAAAATCTCTACGTGTATCGTGAACATGAACGTTATCCGTATTTCTAGAAGTAAAGGAAAGAAGGTGAATGTAATGTATTGAAATAGGTATTTTATTTTTATTCATCATTCGGGTCAATGAGTTAAAACAGCTAGTTATAGGAGTGAAACAAAAAACTTAGAAGTTTGCAGTAAGAAATAAAATCTATTATATGTACAAGAATAATGTTGAGTGAGTAAAAAAAGCAGTGAACCCCTGTTGACCCAAATTAGCTTCTGTCATTAGTCATCAATCTGAGAAGCGGGGTTAAAGATCAACGATGGAGTTTCATTACTGTCTTGTATTTATGACCCATTGCCGTAGATCAATCAAAAATCGTGGGCGGTTAGGACACCAAAGGCACCAAAGGATTAGTAATAAGATAATGTAAGGGATAAAAAAAAGAGATATTTTACATAACAAAAAAATTTTACAAAAATTATAAAAAAATAAAAAAATGAATAACGATATTGATGCATAAAATAAATAAAAGACGAGATAAGAGAGATTCGTCCACCTCACTAGATTGATTCTTCCCTTTAAAAAAACTGGCATGCCAACACCATTTGTAATTCATCAATTATATAATCTATCAAAAAACTGAGGTTAGTCGGTAATCCCTTATACCCATGGTTAAACAACCCTATATAAAAATGTCTATGTAACCAAGATATATGGACAATTGGATATCCCAGTTTTGATTTGGTCCAAGATAAATTCTTTTAGGACACCTTTTACAAATGAATTGATAAAGTTCAAATTCCGTAAAAATGAATAAGCAGAACCATATAAGATATATGCATGAATAGTCCGGAAATAGCTATACTTACTGAAAAAATTGCTTTGTAAAAAATTCATACCAGTCCACAGAATTACTCGAATTGGATGGAAAAGGTTGTGAGTGGAGTAACCTTTGGAAATCTATCCAAATCTATACTCCTGATCAAAATGAATCATATTGCCTCAACAAACAAAGTTAAATAATACAATAATAAGCAGAGGAAATAGCCTAGTATTGTCCCTCGCGAGGGTACATGTAAGTGTACTTTTTTTCGAAAGAAGTATTAAAGTATCGTATGAATTTTTTTTAGATTATATCAATTTATACATATCCTTTGAAAAAAAGACGACCTTATATTCATTGTTGATAAAGTAAATTTCTATTGACGCGTGGGTACCCCTTCCCATAGAGATATTGAATAGGACGAAATCTTTTTGTGCTACTGATCTTGAAAATGAACGCGCAAATGTCCATCAAAGGTAAGTAAATACACCGAAAACATATAAATGCAGTCAATTCCTGCTGGTGAAAACAAGATATTATTACGGAAAATTGGTGAATACAAACAAACTATCATTAAGAATTCATCTTTAGGACAAAAACAAGCAAGAGGGTGGAATACCGCAAATTAGAAAGTGTACCTAATAAAAAAGTAGTTCTTGAAGTGGAACATATCTCTTAAACCAACCATAAGCCATATTCTGACTTTTTCTGGCGAATATCCGACATAGGTTCCAGTGCAATGAATAATAGATCCGGATCCCAAAACAATAAAGCTTTAGAATAGGCATGAGTGACAATGGAATAAAAGCAGCTCGATAAGAACCTATACCTAGAGCTAACATAATATAACCCAATGAGAACATTGTAGAATAGGCAAACTCTTTTTATATCTCTTTGAGCAAGAGCCAAAGTAGCTTAGATCTGTTATTAACACCTATAAAGATATGAAATTCATTACGTAAGGTATAGCTAGAAAATAGGAGAAGTCGAGAGCTACAAGAAAAATTCCTGCTGCTCATAGTAGCAGCGTTTATAAGAGCCGAGATGGGAGTGGGTCTTCCATGGCATTCGGGGTAACCATACGTGAAGGGGAATTGTGGCGGATTTAGCAACTGCACAAGCATATAAAGAGGCACACAAAGTAGCAAATAAAGAAACTGACCCCATTATTATGGATCAAGTTAGTAGTATTCGAACAAACCCGAAATTCTAATACCTGTTATCCAATAAAACCTTAAAATTCCGAATTAAAAACCAAAAAATCCCATACACGATTCGTTACAAAAGCTTTTTGACAAGCAACTTGATGCAGTCGGTCGGTGAACCAAAATCCTCATTAATAAATAGGAAAACACCCCACCAGTTCCCAAAAAAATAAATTTGTATCAAATTGGAACTGGTAACTAATCCAACATGGAAGCATTGAAAAAAAATCATATCAAGCAAAAAATCTCAGATATCTGATCGTGAGACATATAAGTGTCACTATAAATAAGAACAAAGATTTTTCAACAGTAGTAATTAGTAATTGACATAATTAGAAACTAAGTGGGTCGATCAAATATCCGACTCTAAGAAAATCATATTGATGGTCCCAAGACCATAGGATATGATAGATGGGAATTCCATGTATTTGTTGAAGAGATAAATTGGTGGAAAACCCATAACTTACTTTAACGTAAAACATAGTAAAAGCCCATTACGACGAATATTTTTTGGTGCTGTCGGATCAGTAGAAGGTCCAAAAATCCTATTGACACAGTTAATGGAAGTGAAGAGAAAAAGGTATTATCCATGCATATTGATAGGTAGTCCATAAGAAAACAAAATGAAATCTTTAATCATTCATATTCTAGTATTAGTCTTAGTAGACTATTCTATTCTGGTAATTTATAGCATATTAGATAGTATAATAAGAAAAATAGTAAATTAAAAAAGAGTTATATCAAAAGAGTAATTGATTTAATATAGATACTATGACCATATTAATTAACTAAAAAGGGACCTAGTTATCCTATTTGTTTTTCATTTTTTTTATAGTATTCCCTAACTCCTCTGTAAATCCTCTGAAAAGATTGATTGGATCCAATACAATAAGGAAAACTTATGTTTTGATTGGATTCCAATACAAGAAGGAAAAACTTATGTTTTGATTGGATTCCAATACAATAAGGAAAACTTGGGTCATCGGAAGATAACTCTTAATCGCTTCTATAGACTGAACTAAAGATGACGAGGTTATCTATCTGGGTAATGAAATTCTTGTTTAACAGATTAACTACTAGTTTGAATTGTAATTTGAATGCACAAAAAATAGCACTCTGCGCTTAATCAATTATAGAAAAAACTCTTTTTCCAAAAAAAATTTCCTTCCTTTCTTCTTACTTGTATTTTTATCCCTAGTGTTTGTTGTATATGTGATATGTGATGCATACATATGCGTAATTAATACCTATTATTTATATGTTGTTGTGGTTTTAATATATATGTGTTAATAATTGTTTTAATAAAATTATATGTTTTAATAGGTTTAAAGATATTGAAAATGGCTTTGTAAAAAACTATTTACCAGGGAATAATATAGATAATGGAATAAAGGAACCAATCCATTTTGAACAAAACAATACATGTCGTTCACATACAACGATAAAACCTGGTAAACCTTTTTGAATGGCAGTCCCAAAAAGCGTATTCTATGTCAAAAAAAACGTATTCGTAAAAATATTTGAAAAAAAAAGGTTTATTTTCGCTGCAGTAAACGGCTTTTTCCTTAGCTAAATCGGTTTCCACGGACCGTTCCCCCCCAAAACGTGTTTTGGTGCAACAAACAATAATAAAGTCTTGGAATAATCGGAATGAAATACTCGAGAACTTTCGAATTTTAAGATGAACGATTCACATTAATTACTGTTTGAACTCTTCAATATCAATATGAGTTAGAACCTAGCGTTTGTAGTATGTAGTGTGGTATGTAGAATAAAGGTATGTAGATCGCAATTCTGACTATTTTTTCGATTACTTTCACAATAGAAAAATATTTGCTATTGTGAAAAAGCGAGTATGATTACGATAGAAATGAAAATTCTTTTGTGTGCTTATAGGCTAACAAAAACCAATTTGTTTGGTACAATCTTCCAATTATATATATTAATGAGAGTATTAATACTCTAATGGTACTAAGGAATGATACTAAGGTGTCCGAAATCGTTAGACATTTCACATTCTGTTGATTAGTATGAAATTGTTATCCATAATGAAATTTTTAATCCTGGTTATTAATTTTCTTCATTGAAAAAAAAATCTTTGTCTTTTGTTTGAATCTAGGAAAATAAATGGTAATAAAAAACGAAAAAAAATTAGAAAAGGAAAATAGTATGAGTTCTATACCTCAAACCCGACGACAACAAAACTATGAGTTCAACGGTTTGGGAAGAACTTAGTTTCTAGTTACGCGAAAGTTATTATAAAACTAACACTTAACAATGATCCCAAAACTAAAGATTATTTTTTGAATATAGATTCAAATCAGGATTGAATAGAAGATAAAATAGGAATTAAATGAATCTTATTTATCGATTCTAAGGTTTACTAAAACTATATTGAATACTTGATCTCGACGATTCACGTGAAGTGACTAGATTATTGCAAGTAAGCCGCCATGGTGAAATGTGCGAACGCGCTCTTAGGAACGCAGTGCTTTTTGTTTTTTTATTTTTTTTTTTCTATTCCCTTTTTTTTTTTTCGTTTTTTTTTAGTAAGAGCATCTCGGTTCGAGGTCCGAGTGGCGGATCCTATAACTCTAGAAAATTAAATCCTCGAAAAGAGACACAACGAATATATAATGTATTCAATTCTCGATGTCAATCTCTAATGGGGACCCCCCCTTTTAGGATATTACAACTTTAGAACCTATATAACTCATATCCTTTTTTCGTAATTTCAATTGTGATTACGATTCATGTAATGATCTTACTTAGTCCGCGAAATCGTAGGATTGCGTGATTCATTGGAAAAAGGGATGATAGCCCTTTTTTCTATACAGGATTATTAGTTTCCGTGGGTTTCTTCCGGACATTTCCCATTAAGTAATTTACGAGTTCATTAATCTTCCTTTCGTGTTAGTTTCTCCATTATTCAGATGATTTCCAAGATGGAAACCATAAAAATGATTTTAAGCAACAATAACCGCACCAAGTACCATTTTTACCAAGGCTTTGCCACGTCGGGTTTTTTAACTTCGAAATGCAATCACAGCCGCAAGATTGTACTGACTCTTACACTTCCGTGGTTAATGATGCACCGTCCGTATGATTGTTATTAAGCTATGCAGCTCTTTGATGCGGACCATTATTATCAGTCGCTTTCAGTCATTACATTTCGAAAAAAACATCGGATATTTTTTGTTAAGGTAATTAATTTCTTAATTAAGCCATTTTCTTTGGGGAGATTCAATATTTGAATGAAAAAGAAGTGTTTTTTAAACAACACTGCTTTTCTTCATTCGGACAATTATTAAAATATCAAATTGATCAACGTTTGGATTAT
>PYDT01000526.1:0-11988 GCA_004837865.1 Musa balbisiana | reverse complement strand
CCTTTCATTCTGGGTGACGTAGGACGTACCATCGAGCCTTTTTTCATGCTTTTCCCGGATGCTTGAGCCACCGGTTCAGGACCAGATACTATCTTACCGCAGTGGACAATTAGCCCATCCAACCCGTAATCGCAACGACCAATGCAAGAGAGGAGCTCTACCAACGAGTATATCCCCCCAGCCAAGGGAGTCAGTATGCATGAAAGGAGCAGGATGCTTCTTCTATTTTTCCCTGTCCCTGGCGCAGCTGGGACATCCTGACTTGAAACAGAGCCCCGCCCGTGAAGTAAATTCTCATCGCACCTACGATCAAACCAATTGAGAGTGAATCAATGATTCTTTTTTTTTTGCGGGAGCGATTAATTCCTTCCGGAAACGCAGCATAAACTCCGTTGTACTGCGCTCTTCAAGTGTGCTGTTCCCCCTTCTCCCTTACCAGGACAAAGTCCTTGTGAAATAACTCCGAGGGAAGAAAAAGGGAAGGCGTTTAAGAGACCCTCCCGCCCCCACAATAGGACACTCTAAGATCCTTTTTAAACCCTGCTCCCATTTCGAGTCACGAGATAGCTAAATGGGCCACATCCCATGCACTGATCGGGGGGCGCTCGTAGTGATGAGGGGGTCGACGACAAGAAGTGAGGGTAATTTATACAAAAGCAATCGTTCTATGGCTAGATCAATCTCCTGGTCCCTGCGGAAAGGAAAAAGAAATTTCACGGTCTTCCTTTCGGGAAGGGAGGATTGGGAAATCTATTGATTGCTGCTTTCTCCCAGACCTCCGGGAAAAGCATGGAGAAAAGGCTCGGAATGGTACGATCCCTACCGTCACCACAGAATGAAAAGGGGGCTATCTCGTAGTTCTTGGGTTGTGAAGATGCGTTGTTAGCGTGCTCCATTTTCCCGTTGTTAGGTTGCTCCATTTTTCCCATTGAGGCCGAACATAAACCTTGGTGCTCCGAGCGAGGAGAGAGCTGTCCATACACTGATAAGGGATGGACGGATTCTCGAGAAGAGCGGAGCCGTGGTGGTCCCCCCGACCGCCCGGATCCACGGAGTGAATAGAAAGTTAGATCTAACATTGGATCTCACTGAATCGCCCCACTATCCTCCTAGAGGAGAAAGTTTGGTGCAAAATCGTTCGAAACAGGAGGAGTCACGCCATGTAATGTGCCTGGATGATCCACATATCGGTCAGGCGCTGATGAGGCAAATTGAACTAAGCAATGTGGTGAGGCCTCATCCGGCCAGGAACAACGGGACGCAATTATCAGGGGCCGCGCTCTGACACTGAGGCTAATAGCCCGTTCGTGGGGCTCCCGTGGAGGCCTGCTATGCAAAAGCGAGAAAAAACCATCCCTCTCTTTCCTTTTTACGTCCCCATGTCGCCACAAGGGAGGGACATGGGGACGTAAAAAAAGGGGATCATATAACTAGTGTTACGACCTAGGATATAAGCTCATGCGTTCGGTCTTAATTCACCGTCGAGAACGAAAGAAGACTTACCATATCCAAGTGCCAGACGTTAGATCGCTTTTTTTGGGTGTGAGCAGTGGTCAAACCAAAATACCAAAAAAACAAGCATAAGCATTTAGCTCTCCCGAAAGGGGTGATCAGCGCACCTTCCCGTACGGCACCTTGTTACACTTCACTCCAGTACATACCCCGCCTTCGATCCCCCTCCTGCGGTTTACGGGTAACGACCTTCGGGCAGTGGCCCAGGCTCACCATAGTGTGACGGGCGTGTGTACAAGGCCCGGGAACGAATTCACCGCCCTATGGCGGACCGGCGATAACTAGCGATTCCGGCTTCATGCCAGGCGAGTTGAGCCTGCAATGCCGAACTGAGGAGGGTTTGGGGGTGAGGCTCACCTCGCGGGATCGCGACCCTTTGTCCAGGCCATTGTAGCACAGTTTGTCGCCAGGGCCTAAGGGGCATGACGACTTGACGTCATCCCCCACCTTCCTCCGTATCACCGGCAGGTCTGTTCAGGGTTCCAAACTCAATGGTGGCAACTAAACCCACGAGGGTTTCGTCGTTGCGGGAATTAACCCAACACTTACGGCCCGAGCTGCGACAGCCAGGCACCACCTGTGTCCCGGGCCGGAGGGCACCCCTCTCTTTCAAGAGGATCACGGCCATTTCAAGCACTGGTAGGTTCTTCGCTTTGACGAATTTAAAACCACATGATCCACGCTTGGCGGGCCCCCGTCAATTCCTTTGAGTTTTATCTTGCGAAACGTTCATCCCCTAGGCGGGATCATTAACGCGTTAGCTACAGCCACTGCACGGGTTCGATACGCCACCGAGCCTAGTATCCATCGTTTAGGGTAGGACTACTGGGGGGATCTAATTCCCATTGGCTCCCATAGCTCGTCTCTCAGTGTCAGTGTCGGCCCCGCAGAAGTGTTTCGCCGTTGGTTGTTATTTCCGATCTCTACGCATTTGAACCGCCCACCGGGAAATTCCCTCTGCCCCTACCGTACTCAGCTTGGTAGTTCCACCGCCTGTCAGGGTTGAGCCTGGGATTTGAGGCGGATTGAAAAAGCCACCTCAGACGGCTTTACGACAAATCATCCGGTAACGCTTGCCATCCTGCTGTCTTAACGCGTAGCTGGAACAGAGTTAGCGATGCTTATTCCTCAGTACCGTCAGTTTTTTCTCCGAGAGAAAAGAAGTTCACGACCGTGGGGGCCCTTCTACCATACACGAGGAATTGCTCCGTAAGGCTTTTAGGCCCATTGCGGAAAATTCCCCACGGCTGCTCCGTAGGAGGCCTGGGCCGTGTCCAGTCCCAGTGTGGTGATCATCATCTCGGAAACAGCTTACTGATCATCGCACTTGGCTAAGCTTATACCACCAACTAGCCTAAATCAGACGCAAGCCTCTCGGGCGGAATTTCATTCCTTTGCTCCTAAGCCGACGGGGTATTAGCAACCGGTCAGTTGTTGTTCCCTCCCAAGGGCAGGTCGTACGCTTACTCACCCCCCGTCCGCCACTGGCAAAAACACCACTTTCCGTCGACTTGACATGTGGTTCAGCATGCGCCAGGCGTTATCCTGAGCCAGGAGCGAACCTCCCCCAGAGATTCATAGTTGCATTACTTTAGTTCCTTGTTCGTAGACAAAGCTGATTTCGGATTATCTTCCATTCTAAGGCCATAACTTGTTCCATGCGCTTCATATTGCCTGGAGTTCGCGTCCAGCAATCTAGTATCCCTAGCCTAATCACGTCAATCCACAAGCCTCCTTATCATTCTCGTTCGATCACGGCGGGGGAGCAATGTCAAAATAACAAAACTTACATTGGGTTTAGGGATAATCAGGCTCGAAATGAGGACTTCCACCACGTCAAGGTGAAACTATACCGCTGAGTTATATCCCTTCCCGGTTCCCATAGAGAAAATAGAACCTGACCTAATCCTAGGGCAAAAGGGTCGAGAAATCAACGCCACTTATGCCTGAACAAACTTGGAGACCGGGCCTTCTTTTTCGCCCCTATTCTGGATAGTAAAATAGGGGGGATAGTAAAATAATGGGAAAAATGGATTCAATTGTCAAACGGCTCCTATCGAAATGGACCTTGGACTACGGATTCGAGCCATTAGCAAATGGGTTTCATAAATCAGTACGATTTTCCCGATCTAAATCGAAGCAGAGGGTTTTACATGATAGATTTAGATTTGGTTCAGCATTTCTATTCGATACGGCGGTAGGAGAAGCACCACCCGGGGGGGGGGGGGGACTAGGTATGTTAAAAAAACAAAGAGGGGAAAGCAGAAACCAAGGTCAAGAGGGTAATAGATCCACCCCCTTCTTCTTGCGCCAAAGATCTCATTTACGAGGAACTGGAGCTTACCATTTCTTTTTCAATTCCATTCAGGAGTTCCTATGTGTTTTCCACACCCTTTTTTGAGGGACCTCGAAAAATAAAATGGGACAATTAATTTTTTATTAGGAATACATACAAGAAAGGATAATGGTAACCCAACCATTAAATAATTAATTTTCATTATTAATTTCATAGTATAGAAATATTTAATTTCATAGGTTATAGAAATATTAATTCATAGTAATAGAAATACAAGGGTCCTACCGAGGCAGACTTTTGTAACTTACCTATCCTCTTGCCGCAGGCAAGGCATTTAACCTCTGTGGAAACGACTGATTCATTCGGATCGACATGGGGGTCCAACTCCAGTGCAAGTGCCAGAATAAATGTGGGTATATTTGAAGCAGGTGACCTCTTGCTTCTCATCAAGTTAAACCTCTCCCGCGGAGCCCCATTCTCCTCGGTCCACAGGAGACAAAATGTAGGGAACTGGTGCCCAACAGTTTTTCATCACGGAAGAAGGACTCACCGAAACGGGATCACTTAACCAATACTAATATAACCGACCGGGATCACTAAACTAAGACTAATATAATCTTAATAGAAAAAACTGTCTTTCTGTATACTTTCCCCGGTTTCCATGCTACCGCGGGCCTTACGCCAATCGATCGGATCAGTATGGATATCCCTTCAACACAACATAGGTCATCGAAAGATCTCGGCACCGACTCACGGTGAAAGACGAAAAACGCAGGATCTTTCAGGGAAAAATGATTCTATTTGAAGGAGTGCATAACCGCATGGATAAGCTAAACTAACCCGTCATTTTGGACGCCAATTCGGGATTTTTCCTGGGAGGTATAGGGAACGAGGAATTGGACTGCGAATGTAATAATATCGATTCATACAGAAGAAAAAGGTTCTCTATTGATTCAAACGCTGGGGTAGGGATCGAGGAAGCAGAAAAAAAAACCGAAAGATTCACATAGTTATTTTTGTTTTGATCGAAAGAAATCTGATTTATTTCGTTTCCCTTCGCTCGATGAGAAAATGGGTCAGATTCTAACAGGAGCAACAAAAAAAACCCATGGGAACTTAAGATGATGGAAGGGAAAAATTAAAAAGAAAAAGAGAGGGAACGAAAAACGAAAGGAAAAAAGAAAAAGCAAAAAAAAAAATAAGTAGATATTCAAAATAAGTAGAAGATAAAGAAGACCAGATTCCAAATGAACAATTCAAAACTCGAAAGGATCTTTGATTCTCGAAAAATAAGGGCAGGGGATTTGATCGAGAACGATTCTGTTCTATTAATAAGATCGTGATTTGATTACGCATATGTTGGTAAAAAGAATAAATCCTTCCACTTTGATCTAAATGGAAAGTGTTCAATTGGAACATTGAAAACGTGACTCTGAATTGGTCTTAGTTACTCTTCGGGACGGAGTGGAATAACGGGAAGAGATTCTCGAACGAAAGAAAAGGATCCAAGTACTTCGAAGAATTGGACGAGGAGCAGTATGAGGTGGAAATCTCATGTTACGGTTCCTGTAGAGTGACAGTAAGGGTGATTATATGTAACTTTCACTATTCACCCCAAAAAACAAACTCTCCTTAAGTAAAGTTTGCCAGAGTACGATTACCTCTGGATTTGAAATCACTGCTTATCTACCTGGTATTGTCCATAATTCAAGAACATCTGTAGTGATTATAAGAGGAGGAAGGGTGAAGGATTTACACGGTGTGAGATATCACCATGTTCGTAGGAACCCTAGATGCTGTCGGAGCTTACAAGATCGTCGAACAAGGGCGTTCTAGGCACGTTGTAGAGTCTGATCCAAAGAATTGTTCATTTGGATGATGCCCATGTGAATCGCTAGAACCATGTGAAGTGTATGGCTAACCAATAACGAAAGGTTCGTAAGGGGGACTGGAGCAGGCTACCAGAGACAAACAGATCTTCTTTCTAAAAAGAGATTCGATTCGGACACTATTAGATGTCCAAGGTCCAATATTGAAATATTTCAGAGGGGTTTTCCCCTTACCTTGTCCGTGTTCAAACAACCAATTCGAAAGACCTCGCAATTGTTTAGAAAGGTCCGAGTCAAATAGCAATGATTCGAAGCCACTTTCTTGACATACACTATTTCGGAAACCTAAGGACTCGACCGTCTGGATATGGAAATACAGGATTTCCAATCCTAGAAGGGAAAAGGAGGGAAAACGGATACTCAATTTACAGTGAGTAAACAGGGAATTCCATACTCGATCTCATAGATACATAAAAATAGACTTCTGATGGAAAAACGCCGTATGCGATCGAAGTCGTAGGTACGGCTTGGAGGGAGATCTTTCATATCTTTCGGAGAGCACCCTACATTATGGGAGTCATAAAAAGCCAAAAAATAAGTAATTGTTTTTAGGCCTTATAAAAAAAAGAAAACTGATTCTTGAACCCTTCACGACCATGTCACGTCGGGTACCTGCAGAAGAAAAAACTGTTGCCAATCCGATCCAATTTATCGTTAATCGATTAGTTAACATGTTGGTTAACCGTATTCTGAAACACGGAAAAAAAAATCATTGCTCTTAAATTTCTCATCGAGCCATGAAAAAGACTTCAACAAAAGACAGAAACAAATCCACATCTGTTTTACGTCAAGCAACAGGGGAGAACCTTCCGATTATAGCAGTAAAAGCAAGACGTTGGAGGCGGATCGACCCATCAAGTTTACTATTGAAATAGGATTACACAAGGAAAAGCCCTTGCCATGTCGTTGGGTATTAGGGGCCATCCGAAATCAACGTCGGGTCGAAATATGGCTTTCAAAATTAAAGTTCCCGAATTAGTAGATGCTGCCAAAGGGAGTGGCTCTGCCATTACGCCACAAAAGAAGGCTAATAGAATGCAGAGGCAAATAGAGACTTTTGCAAATTTTCGTTAATCCTGGAACAGGATCTATATAGGGGACACATGGATCCATACATCTCGATCGGAAAAGAATCAAATAGAAAAAGAATCGGGACGATATCCTTTATAGAAACAAACCAAAAGGAAAAGAAAGATGAAACATAAATCATGATCAAATAAGCCCCTTCGGGGGGCGTGCCTAAGAATAATCAAGAGAATATATGGAAATATCATGGAATAGGGTTGCTCCTATCCATGGGGATCCGTTAAATATCCATTCAAAAATTAGAAAGTTGAAAAAAATTGGGATTTTTCGGAGATTGGATGCAGTCCCAGTTACTAATTCATGATCTGGCCATGTACAAATGAAAAAACTTCATTCTCGATTCTACGAGAATGTTATGAAAGCGTTTCATTGCTTCGCTTATGGGAAAGTTGCATTTCCCAGAAATGTTCCTAATTTTTGGCGAATCTCTTTGATGATCGATTTCAACCTCTGATCAAAGGATAGACCTGGGTTCATGCATCTATTTCAACCAAGTTTAGTAATAGCATGACGGCCCTATTGTTCGATGGAAGGAGAACTATAAATTAGCTTTGCGGTGGGAAATTTCACAACACAACAATTTCAAACGAAATCTTTCAAATTTCTTATTTACTAGTTCAACTCTATGTATTTCTCTATCCGTAGGGAATGAATGTACAGAAATGGCTTATAACAGAGTTCTGTTATTGTATTAACACTACTCTGGAGGAAGTCTTGTATTGGTTGCTAACGAGTTAATACAACACTTTGTCGCTCCATATGTTTCAGTTTATGTTCCTACCTATTATCTGGAATACAAGAGGAGAATGTACGGTCTAATGAGGCTACTATGAAAATTGACTCAGGGGTGGGGCAAAGTCTTCTATTCTGGTTTATGGTTTCTCTTGGCTATATGGTTCCATCTGGGGGGGAGATAGAGATTCAAGAAAATAGGGAATGGTCGTACAATACACAAATGATAAAAACTCCCCGGAATTTCAATGAGGCTTATACCATACATGTAGGGGATTGGGTTCAAGTGCTTCCCCAGCCGTTTCACAATGGACTCCTGGAGTATACGAAGGAGTGCGGGTAGTTTCGACAAATTCCTTACCTCTAGATCTATCTCTGAATGTTTGGATTTTCAAAACTCATAGAAATGCCAGAAGGAAATGCGATCCCCACTCGGACCAAGAAGAACTTTTAACCAAAAGTTTATTGGTGTCTTTGTGTTCAAATAACAAGTTAACGTGAAGCAGGGTCAGGAACAACGATCTCTTTATGAAAAACAGATCCATTTTGCAAGTTCGTATTACGGGTAGTTCCTAAAAGGATCGGACTACAGGACGTTATCCAAGCTGAATTATAGATTGTAGATGCTACATAGTTGGTTTCTCCTCCTTCAGAGACTACGAGTGTAATAGGAGCATCCGTTGAACAAAAGGAATCACCTAAGGGATAACTATCATGGCTATTGAGAACGAATCAAAATCAGTGGTTCTATTTTCAATATTTTCTGACCTTGCTCCTACCGGACACCAGGTCGACAAGGATTTGAAAAAGGTCAGATCCCTTCACACCACTGATGGGATTCCTCGAAGGTTAAGGATTAGTAACCTTTTTAGAAATCGAAATGGTTCGGTCTAATAAATACGCGAGGAAGGTATCAAAAGGAAAGAAGATGAGTTCTCTTTCTTTATCCACTTAGGAGCCGGGCGAGATGGAAAGTCTCATGCACGGTTTGAATGAGAGAAAGAATGGAGGAATCCTCTTTTCGACTCTGAACTCCCACTCCAGTCGTTGCTTTCTTTCTGTTACTTGAAAGTAGCTGCTCAGCTTCAGGCCACGCGAATTTTCGATATTCCTTTTTTATTTCCATCAAACGAATGGCATCTTCTTCTGGAAATCCTAGTATCTTAGCATGATATTGGGGAAATCCATTGCTATACTAAAACAGCATGAACAACGTATGCTTGATATTCGTCCATCGTCAATGGAGATGTAATTATGGAATAATTGTTGGGAGACTTCAAATGAGGATATGCAAAGCATTGAGAACTTATTGGCGTTTCTATATCTCAGAATCTAGGAACTTTTGATTGCATTGTATTATTTGGTATACGTACCGGAACTGATAACATTCGAAGATTATGCAGGGATTATTACACGAAAGACCTTTTTTGGCTCTTCTATTCCGCCCTATGTCTTCTTATCATAGGAGGTCTTCTCCACTAGCAGGTGTTTCGAAAACGCCATCTATTCTGGTTGTGGATGGCAGCAGGCCGAATATTCTTGGTTTCAAATAGGAATCCTTACGAGCGTGTTTCTATCTACTATTATCTAAAAATTAATTCAAGTTATTAATGACTGGACGAAATCAAGAAATAAAATTTTTTTTTGCCCCCTTACGTGCGAATTATAGAGATCTTCCTTTTAAGAGCAAACAATTCCATCAGAATTGAGTATGGACTGTATGTGTGATAGCATCTCCTATACCAGCGAATATCAATGAACCCATTCTTGCAAATTACTCAGGATACCCTCTTTTAGCTTCTACGTTATTTCTGAGTTCAAGATCCCTCTTATAACTGGAATAAAAGAATTAGTAGATGTTCCGCCCACCCAAAATGGGAATGGGCTGGGGTTATGAACTTATAATCATGGAATCGACTCGATCATCAGATTATAAGTTCATTCCATACCGGACCAGACGGAATAGGGTTATGTAAATTTTATTAGAGGATGGGTATGCGAGGTATGTAAAAGATACTATGTTTACATATGGTCGCTACGTCGTTAAATTCTATGTAGGATTAGGAAATAGGCGTACTCGGACCTGCTTTTGACATATCTATCGGTCTTGGGGTAACATATTTCACTTTTTTTTGGGCTTCGATGAATTCGAGAACGAGAAATAGGTTTTGATGTACATCTTTGATATATATAAGGTATCCTCGGATCATTACAAATCGAAGCAATTTGATGTAGGCCGGGCTATAGACATGACCGATCGATTAGAAAAGTACTCCAACACTCCCCTTGTCATATTTCCATATATCACATTCGATAGATATATTCATGGAATACGATCACTTTCAAGATGCTTGATGGTGAAAGGTAGCACCTCGAGAATCAAAATATCGTGCTAACTAAAGAGCGTGGAGGTTCGAGCTCCTCTCAAGGCAAATATGAGGAATGCTCAGTGATGAGGCAATTTCAATACAGATTTCGGATCTAATCAATATTGATTTATACCGAGTATCTTATCTTTGATACGAAGTATTCAGGCAATCCCACGATCCGAGTCCGAGACTGTGGAATTGGATAGGTCGGAAGGGGATCACGAAAATCTTGGCGATCTTCTCTATTCTTAATGAATGGGAGTCCGTTTGAAATCGTTCCCGCCCCGCCCACCCCGGAGTTATGATCCAAGAGGAATCACAAAAGGGTAGATGATAAAAACCTTGGTACAAATACCCACCAGTACCATACCCAGCAGATAAAGTCATTATATAGTCCGTTTTAGGGATGGCGACTTACCCATTCAGTGACTCCTGTGGCACTGGACGTTCCCAAAAGGGATCGGGTCGGGTAAAGAGATTAGGAAGAGTCTGTTGGAGTACAGACGCTGTTGGCATTCCGCTTCCTTCTCCTTCACGGGCCTATACCGAAAGAGAATTCCAGTTACCTCTTTGTCTTGGTACGGAATATGATGAATAGGACGAACCGCCTCAGTGGTATCTTGCTTCGGAACAAAAACAATTAGAATTAGGCTCGGTCAACGGCATATGTATTTCCATATGGGGGATCTTCCAATTGAGAAGAATCCATCAGAACGAGACGAAGAGACAAGGTCTATCTATTTTTTCTTTAGTTATTCAGTTAAACCAAATGATTCGTTATTGGAGGCAGATAGCAAACAAGCATTTCATCGGAAATGAGTATTTTTATTTCGATGGATTGACATGGTTCCATTATGGAAATTGTTTGATGTAGTGAAGTAATAGACTCGGTGTTGCCGTTCAAGAATTCTTGTTTAGGCAGTATATCATCCATACATAGTGGTTTGATCTTAAGATTTCAAGTATTCCATGTTTCGCGTAGATATGTTCCCATGGAGCTTAAGTCCAAAATATGGAATAAAAAATGGTTCAGACTCTACCACCCGGCCCAATCATGTTCCTTAAATCCCTTTTCATGGCCATATCTTTAAGGCTAAGGAATGGGAATCTTTTCTCCTTACGATGAATCAAATGTTTCATTTCCTCCGAGAAAAAGCCATCCCTTTATAACATGTCTTTGTTAATTTGATCCAATAGCGTTAAGTTAGATAGGAACAGATTTGATAAATAATGAACACTCTCGGATAGGTATTAGAAGAAAAGACCATTAGATAATGGACTATTGCTTCTAAGCATCTCTGGCGATGAATAAACAATTCGACGTAGACCCCCTTTCTTGCGTTCTGATGAACCAGATTTATACCTAGATGTAGAAGGTTTTGTTTGGGAAGTACTAAGCACCTTTACATCTCTTCATCTGCAAAGAATTCTCGACGTGGAAAAAACAGAGACAAGGCGGATCTTTGATAGGAAAAAGAATGGATCGCAGGGTCCCAAATGATTGGCTCATTACTCGAAAAAAAACGCCTTGTCTTTGGAAGATCTATCTCGTGTTGGTACTGCATGTTTCACGCTGCAAGAACTTCCGACGCATTCTCTGATAGCTCATCCTATTCATGATAAAAGGTCGTTGCCGAGACGATATAGAGACAAAGGTGGGCTTGTCAAGAAAATCACATAGTTGCCACAAGAAGGGGCCATATTCTAGGCGCCCCAACTATGTGATTGAATAAAGCCTCCTTATCGGCAGTGTCGACGACCCTTCCTCTTCTTCAAAATCCGATGCGTATTTTCATTATAGAAATCTCATGATCAACGATATTAGAACAAGATCTGTTTTGATCATATCTAACGGTTCGGACCGAAGAAACGTAATGTCACTCGATTATTAATTCAAACTGACTGCAATCTTTTTCTGTTCAGTGAGGGTCCCACCAGACGCCTTCTAGTCTAATAGGCAGAACTAGATCAGATCATTCTCAACGAATCTATAAGAAAGTGATCCGATTTTTTCATCAGGTCGGGTGTGAAGACAAAGATCTGAGCGACCGATCCGGCATGCAGAACAACTCAAAAATAAAGAAGTTTCGTTAATTTCTTCATG
>PYDT01001151.1:0-11988 GCA_004837865.1 Musa balbisiana | reverse complement strand
AAAAAGGGAAAAAAGAAGGAAAATCTCAACTAAGAGGGGTCATGGGAAAGAAACAGGTTCCAAATCAACGATCGATTCCTGTTTCAAAGACCTGCTGCAGCTGCACGGGGGCCCTGCCCGCATGCACAAAGCCCCACAAAAAGCAAGAATCCTAGAACAAATGGGAGGGCGCCAAACAATTATAGGGAGACATAAATTGACTGCATTGATCTCGGTAGCTACGCCACCACGGAATTAAAGACCCTAAAGAGCATGAGTCTATATTTGAGAAAGTCGTTCTTGCCATAGGGTTTTTTTTTGTGGTGTTTATGTCGTTTTTTCAGCTACTCAAGTCAAACCATTGTGGACCCCTTAGAGGCTTCTAACAAGGGCGCACGAAGATCCAAAAACGCTAGTTTTCCTCCAAAAATAATCTCTCCAGTCGGGAACGCATTAGATTTTACGGAACAATTCATAATCTTCATTCTGTTCTTCTCCATGCTTGATCCAGTCCTTCTAATTCATCGGTCAATTTGTATGGACAGCGAGGAACCTTTTTACTGATTCTTCTATTCCAATGGATTTTTTTTCCAGGTGTGTTTGATATTTGGTTGGTTGTAATTATGTCGATACAAATTCAAGGATTTTGCTTCTTTTGAATTAATTCTTCTTTCTTCTTCCAATAAAAAATAAGAGATTCATCGATGACGTTAGAAATAACATATATAAATGATGATTTTCATAAGCGGATTTTTTCAGTTCAATTCTCGAGATTTTTGAAATCGGAAAGAGCCCATGAATCTTATTTATCCAAAACGTTTCGATGGAAACATCTTCTTCTTCTGTAGATTAATTAAAATCATTTGTAGAAGTAATTAAAATTCATTTGTGGAGTAATTAAATCATTCATGATGGTATGCTGAATAGGAATTTTTTTATTGTTCACGATACCGGTCCGTTCAAAAAAGGATCATACGCTTTTGGCAAGTATTCTTGCTCATTCTCATCGTGATAATCTGGTCCTTTTTTCAGTCTTCTGAGCAAGAAGATATCCTTTCTTCTTCTTCTTTATTCTTTTCTTACTAGAGTTTTATTGACTACAATTCAAGTGCTCAGTGTATTTTTTGGCTCATTGGTAGAAACCAACTAATAATATAGTTCTTCATGGGAAATTTTTCTGTCATGTACAAAGACATTGTGAGTCTAGCATTTCCGAAAAAGTTGTAAATAGGCGGATATGTAAAAAGATATTATGTGTTTTCCTCACTTGAAAACGTATAAAAAAAAATTATGGTGACATTTCATTTGTACACTATTTTCAATCGATTATTTTTATATATCGCAAGGAAGATTCCACGCTTATAATCGAAAAAGAAAGTTCAATGGTTTTCAAAGTCAAGCAGAAAAAGCTTTTCATTTTTCTCTTCTTCAAGTCTTCCCATTCCCAATTACTGATAGGTATAAAGATAAGAGTCTTCGTAAATGGTATTTATCGCATGTGTTTCTGAAAGTGAAGTGAATTCATGCTTTGTTTTTTCCTTTCCATTCACTCGGATCTCGTCCGTTTCATCTATTTGTCAGGAGCCACTTTTCTTCCGATAAAAGGGAAGGTCTTTTTCGGATGGATCACTCTTGTTCCCCCCCCCCCCCCCCCTGTTTATCTCGTCTCGGAAGTTGTTTCTACATCGCTTTCTTCTCACTTTCTACATCGCGTTCTTCC
The DNA here is from genome assembly GCA_004837865.1 of Musa balbisiana. Classification (NCBI taxonomy): domain Eukaryota; kingdom Viridiplantae; phylum Streptophyta; class Magnoliopsida; order Zingiberales; family Musaceae; genus Musa; species Musa balbisiana. The sequence continues at coordinate 10,289 of PYDT01001151.1, read as the reverse complement.
TCACTTTCGAAATCGCTTTCTTCCTCACTTTCTCCCCTTCTTCCTTTAGCTTTTCTGACTTTTCTGATTTCGGGTTTCTTCAGTTTCGTAGTGACAATAGGCGACGGGCATCTGAATAACGCGTCGACACAGGTGATAAATAAGAGAATACTAAAAAATTCGAGCATAGGATTTACAATTCTGAAACAAGGTACCTATTAGATTTAGCCAAGGTACCTATTGATTTAGATCGACTAGAAGGATTTGCCGTATCCAGAATATACCAAGCCAACCATTGCATGAAGAAAATGTAACCAATAAAAACCAATAAAACCTACTGTTCAAATAACTCTTGTGTTGCATCGAAACAATCAAGTGACTAATGGGCTAACGTTGAACTGGGTTAAATGAAATGGTGCATAATTGAAAAATGAGATATTCAGAAATACACATTGCATGCTAGATTGCAGTGAATTATGGTAGTGACCCATAATCAAAAAAGTTTGTGATTGTCCAGAGAAATGAAACAACAGATAGGGTAGAACTAGGACAGTGTATTGTATGAGGTTACCCAATGCTAGATGCAGAGGCGCAAATAGATCGATATGAAAATCATGAGCGTCCGTAATAAAACCAGTTCGTTGCTGATACCTCCTTCTCGGTTACTTCTTCCTAACCCGAGCTCGAAGAAGGAAGAGATAAGAGGGCCCTATGGAGAATGTGGTCAGAAACCATAATTAGAGTCGCCAAAACGACCGAATTCTATTATCTTAATGCATAAGTATAATAAATTACCAGTAGAAAAGATTTAAAAAATCACACCAAACCCCTTTTCTTTTCTATTACCCCCATTTCTTGATATTATATGATGAGTTCTTAAATGTCCATATAGAACGGATAGACTATAATGACTTTTATGTCAATGAACAAAGGGATATTAAAGAATGGATTGGGATATAAGATGGATATAATGAAATAGAGCCACTTGAGGTCCCTATGAAATGAGGCATGGAACGAGAACACTACGAGAAGTTCCGGAGTACGAAGGAAGCTTCGACTCATATTGTCTGGGTGAGAACGGGGTTGAACTTATGAGGTCGACTCTCCCGTTGTTCATCAGTCGTCAGTGGTAGAGCGGTCCGGCGTTAAATGACTGGTCGTAGGTTCGAATCCTACTTGGGGAGATTTGATTATTCTTATTAAAGAATGAAGAATGGAATTAAGGGCTCGACTTGGAACGTTGGAGTAGGTAACCCGTGCGCTGTCTTTTGTTTCTATTGCCATCTATCTATCGTATCCATTCGTTCTCGATATGTGAGATCGCCGTCAAACTCGGAGCGTAGATACGGGTATTGTAAATAGCCCATTCAGAATTCTCAGATGATGTACTAGCAGTGCATCAAAGATGCAGTCATCGATTTTCCCGATAGGCCCAAAGTTTTTTTTTTTGTTTAAAAAAAACCCGGAAAGGGGGGGGCAAACATATTAATGAGAGGAACGATTTTGCTATGCTACTAATCATCTGTACTGGCTCTTGTATCTGCCAGCCTGGGAGAAGAGACGGGAGTAAACACCAAATAGCGATCCGCAGTCGTGGGTACATATGTCATGATCGAAATCGTTCCGATACAATAAAAAGAAAAAGTAAGGCCATTCCATTTCGACAAAAGGGAAGGTTGTGGGCGAGGAGCGGATTCGAACCCCCGACCACCGTGGTTTCCTTCTCATAGGCCACGTGCTCTAATCTCTGAGCACAGGCACCACCCGTTCGCACGGGTCTGCTTCCGGGAGTACCCTCAAAAGGAACCTTTCCTCTCCTCGCCATTCATTCGGGTTAAGAAGTGTGCAAGCGCGTTTCTCTCTATCTATAAGAAATAGACTAGTGCGTTCAGAGGTGTGAAGTGATAGAGAAGAGATGTATAATTGGGGTTTTGAATAAGACGACCTTTGCATTTGTATTTTTATCTCTTTCATATTTCCAAATATGTAAAAAGTAAAATAAGGGGTGGTAAGTTTTTATCATTCTGGCGCGAGCTAGTTTCAGCAGGAACCTCCCCTACAGTATCGTCCACCGCAGTAGAGTTTTACACCACCAAGGTCGGGATGGATTGGTTTTGTGTGGTTACTCTACCCTAGGTCAACAGGAATAATCGACCAAACCATGAACCCGAAGAAAGAAAGCATGAGAGAAAAGCATATTGGCTAGTGATTGTGCGGCCCCAATTCTTGACTGGAAGGACCACCAAGACCGGCTGCCCTTCCATCCCTGGATAGATAGAGAGGGAGGGCAGAGTTTTTGGTTTTTGCATGTTGTCAAACAGTTGAACAATGACATGATGGCGATGTGCCTGATCGAAATTGATCAGGTCGTGTAGGACAAGGTTTCAAATCTCCGGTCTGTTAGGATGCCTCAGCTGCAACATCACTGCACTTCCACTTGACACCTATCGTAATGCTAACGCTGTCTCGCCGTGACCTTATCTGGATTCTCAATACTTCGTCGCTCCATCCCCCCCCCCACCGCAGGGATCAGATGAACCCGTCGCTTGTTCGGCGGTGCTACCGGGGGCTCTGGGGAAAGCGGAATAAGAGAGCACTCATCTTGGGGTGGGTTGCTACTTAGATGCTTTCAGCAGTATTCCGCTCCGCACGGCTACCCAGCGTTACCGGGGCACCGATAATGGTACACAGAGGTGCGTCCTTCACAGTCCCTCGTACTAGGGGAAAGGGTCCTCGCAATGCTCTAACGCCCGCACCGGATATGGACCGACGTCTCACGGCGTTTGAACCAGCTCACGTACCGCTTACATGGGCGAACAGGCCCAAACCCTTGGAACATACTAAGCCCCAGGTGGCTGAAGAAGCCGACATCGAGGTGGCCCAAACCCTCCGGTCGTGTGAACTCTTGGGGAAGATCAGCCTGTTATCCCAGAGTAACTTTTATTCCGGTGAGCGGACGCCCTTCCCCTCGGCACCGCGGATCACTAGGCCCGACTTTCGTCCTGCTCGACGGGTGGGTTTGCAGTCAAGCTACCTTCTGCCTTTGCACTCGAGGGCCAGTATCCGTCCGGCCCGAGGAAACCTTTGCACCCCGTTACCTTTTGGAGGCCACGCCCAGAGAAACTGTAACCTGAGGGGACTGTCCCTGGCCCGTAGGTCCTGACACAAGGTTAGCATTCTAGCTCTTCCAGAGTGGGTAGTCTCACTGAGGCTCGGGCCCCCCGGAAGGAGGCCTTCTTCGCCTTCCACCTAAGCTGCGAAGGAAAGGCCCAAAGCCAATCCCAGGGAACAGTAAAGCTTCATAGGGCTTTCTGTCCAGGTGCGGGTAGTCCGCCATCTCACAACAGGTCTATTTCACGAGCCTCTCTCCGAGACAGTTGACCAGATCGTTACGCCTTTCGTTGCGGGTCGGAACTTACCCGACAAGGAATTCGCGACCTTAGGAACCGTATAGTTACGGCCAGCGTTTAACCGGGGCTTCGGTCGCCGGCTCCCTGTCATCAGGTCACCAACTTCCTTGACCGCCGGCACGGGCAGGAGGTTCCGCCCCCATACCATGGTTCTACGACTTGCGGAGACCTGGGTTTTTTAAACAGTCGCGGGACTGGTCAGGCGACCCCTTTGTGAGGAGGCACCCCTTCTCCGAATTTACGGGGCTATTTGCCGGTCCTTAGAGAGAGTTGTCTCGCGCCCCTAGGTATTCTCTACCTACCACCGGTCGGTTTGGGATACAGGTACCCTTTTGTTGAAGGTCACGTTCGAGCTTTTCATGGGAGTTATGGCATGGGTTACTTCCGCGCCGTACCGCCTGGTACTCGGACTTGGCTCGCGAGCATTTCCTCTACCCCTTCTTACCTGAAAAAAAGAAGGTCACCTTGCGTCCTGGCCTTGAACCGATAAACCAGCCTGCGGCTAACCTAAGCCTCCTCGTTCCCTCGGACCAACAAGGGGTATAGTACAGGAATATTTCACCTGTTGCCATTCGATACGCCTTTCGGCCGATCTTAGGCCCGACTCACACTCCTTGGACGAACCTGCGGAGGAACCCTTAGGTTTTCGGGTGCATGGGATTCTCACAATGTTTGCGTTACTCAAGCCGACATTTCTCCTTCGCTTCGTCCACACCTGCTGGCGCGGGTGCTTCGCTCTAAGGCGGAACGCTCCCCTACCGATGCATTTTTACATCCCACAGGCTTCGGCAGATCGCTTAGCCCCGTTCATCTTCGGCGAAGAGCGGCTCGATCATTTGAGCTATTACGACTCTTTCAAGGGTGGCTGTTCTAGGCAAACCTCCGGCTGTGGCTCTGCACCCCTACCTCCATCACTGAGCGGTCATTTAGGGGCCTAGTGGTGAATCGGGCTGTTTCCCTCTCGACGATGAAGCTTATCCCCATCGTCGCACTGGCGACCTTGATCCCTCTTATTTTTGTTTTGAGGAGTCATATCTAGTATTCGAGTTTGCCGATTGGTAACGCTCTCCGGGCCGCGCACCGAAACAGGGCTTACCCCTAGATGTCCAGTCAACTGGCTGCGCCTCAACGCATTGCGGGGAGAACCAGCTAGATCTGGGTTCGAGGGGTGGCATTTCACCCCTAACCACAAACTCATCCGCTGATTCTTCAAACATCAGTCGGTTTCGGACTCCACTTAGTTTCACCCAAGCTCTCCTGGTCATGAAGATCACAGGTCGGGTAATAAGCAGTGCAATCGCACTATGAAGCACTCAGCTTTCGCTACGGCTCCGTGTGGTCCTTAACCAAGCACTGCCATGGAGTCGCCGGCAATCTTACAGGCCACGAGGTCAGAAATCACCAATTCTCCTCCACGCTGGAATGCTCACGGTTTCATGTTCTATTTCACTCCCCGATGGGGGTTCTTTCACCTTTCCCTCACTGGTACTACTTCGCTATCGGTCACCCAGGAGATTTAGCCTTGCAAGGTGGTCCTTGCTGATTCACACGGGATTCACTGTGCCCCATGCTACTCGGGTCAGGCGTAAGCTAGTGATGGCTTTCGGCTACTGGATTTCGCCATCTAGGTGCAGCATTCATTCCACCGCTTCGCCTAGCAGCACGACGCCTGTATGCTCTCCCACAAAACCCCGTTTTCGCGGTTTAGGCTGCTCCCCAATTTCGCCTCGCCGATAATACGGGAATCGCTTTTGCTTTCTTTTCAATCTGGCTACTAAGATGTTTCAGTTCGCCAGGTTGTCTCTTTGCTGCCCATGGATTCAGCAGCAGTTGAAAGGTGACCTATTCGGGAAATCTCCGGTCTAGCTATTTTCAACTCCCAGAAGATTTCGTCGCTTGCTAGCCTCCTCGTCTGGTGATGCCTAGGTATCCACCGTAAGCCTTTCCTAGTTTGAAACCTCGCATTAACGTTACGGTATGCCCATCCTAAGGTGCTGCTAAAATAGGAGGATCTTATCAACGTCCAGTAATGATAAATCATAAATCGAAACTGCCGAATGGTGATAGCAAGACTCAGCTAAGTTTCACGGGCTGGAGTAGCGGACCGAACCGCTGATCCCGCCACAGGGTAAACCACCGCTCTCAGGCCTCCCCGACAATTCTACATAGAGGCCAACGATAGACAATAACTCCCCCCCGAACACAGCTTACAACTTTCATCGTACGTGCCTCCAAAGAGCAACTCTTCGGCCAAAATATCAAAAGGGCTGAGTGGAATCCATTCTCAGGATTCTTGTGGTTCCGGAGGAAATCCAGTAAGGAGAACAGGAACGGAGAAGCTCTCCCCTTTTTCCGCCCGACTCTTTGGTCTTAGAATGCTGGTTTGAAGAACGAGTGATTTCCTTCTCCGACCCTTACTGCCCAACGGAGAGCGGACAGCTATGCGTTCCACTTATTTGAACAGGGCTATGGTCGGTCCGTGACACCGGGATGCCCGAAGGCGTCCTTGGGGTGGATCTCGTAGTCCTACGGGGTGGAGGACGATGGGGTCGGTCCATGGGATTTTCCTTCCTTTTTGCCACATTTCGCTCAAAGGGTTGAAGGGAGATAGTGCATCAGCGATTCGCAAGGCAACTTGAGTCCTCTTCCCCAGGGACCCCAGATGAGGGAACCCTAGAGAGCCGCCGACTCCAAACTACGTCAATGTACGATCCATACTAGATCTGACCAACTGCCCATCCTAACGCATCTACGTTTTGACAGCCTCCTGTTGTCTCAGTAGAGCTTTCAGTGGCAGGTTTCGTCCTCTTCCACATTACTAGAAAAAGTGAGCCACCGAGTTCAGGTAAAAGAGACTATAATTACCGCTGGCAAAGACATCCAACCCGTAATCGCAACGACCCCAATTGCAAGAGCGCGAGCTCTACCACCGAGCTAGATCCGAGCCAAGTGGAGTATGCCAGAAGAGCAGATGTTCTTCTATTCTTTTCCTGGCGCAGCTGGGCCATCCTTGGACTGAACCAGAGACCTCGCCCCGGGACGTAAATCATAGCACCTACGATCCAACCAAATGAGAGAGAATCAATAGATCTTTCGGGAAGCGATTCTCCTGCCCGAACGAACATACAACTCTCCGTTGTACTGCAGCTCTTCCAGTGGCTTGTTCACCCTTCTCCATGACCATGAACAAAGTCCGTGTGAAAGAACTACGATGGGAAGAAAAAAAGAAGGCGTTTCAAGAGACCCTCCCGGCCCAACCTCGACACTCTAAGATCCTTTTCAAACTGTCCCATCGAGTCAAGAGATATATAAATAGACACATCCATTGCACTGATCGGGGGGGCGCTCGTAGTGACTGAGGGGGCGAAGGACCAAGAAGGAGTTATTTATAACCAAGCATCTTCTATGCTAGATCAATCTTGGTCCCTGCGAAAGGAAAAAGAATTTCCGTTCTTCTTCGGGAAGGGGATTAGGGAAATCTTATGGATGCGGCTTTTCTCAGGACCTCCGGGGAAAAAGCATGAAAAAAAGGCCGAATGGTACGATCCATCCGTCACCCCAGAATGATAAAGGGGGATCTCGTAGTTCTTGGTCTGTGAAGATGCGTTGTTAGGTGCTCATTTTCCCGTGTTACGTGCCCATTTTCCCATGAGGCCGAACCTAAAACTGTGCTCGAGAGATGCTGTCCATACATGAAAGGGATGTATGGATTCTCGAGAAGAGAGGAGGCCGTGGTGGTCCCCCCGGACGGCCCGATACCCACGAGTGAATAGAAGTTAGTCTACATGGATCTCACCTGAATCGCCCCATCTATCCTCTGAGGAGAAGTTGTTTCAAACTCAGATTCGAAGGAGGGTAGCCATGCTAATGTGCCTTGGATGATCCACATCTCCGGAGGTCAGCGCTGTATGAGCACTTGAACTATCAGTGGCGAGAGCCTCACAGCCGGACAACGACGGCAATTATCAGGGGCGCGCTCTACACTGAGCTAATAGACCGTTCGTGTGGGCTCCCAGGGGGAGGCCTGCTTATGCCAAAAGCGGAGGAAAAACCCATCCCTCTCTTTTCTTTTACGTCCCCATGTCGCCCCACGGGAGGGAACATGGGGACGTAAAAAAAGGGGACCTATCAACTAACTTGTTCGACCTAGGATAATAAGCCATGAGCTTGGTTTACTGCACCGTCGAGAAACAAAGAAGACTTCCATATCAGCTTAGCTTAGAAGAGTCGCTTCTTTTTGGGGTGAAGCAGTGTTCAAACCAAAATCCAACAGCATAAGCATTAAGCTCCCCTGAAAAGGAGGTGATCCAGCTCGCCACCTTTCCAGTACGGTACAGTGTTAGACTTCACTCCAGTCACTAGCCCCGACTTGCAATCCCCTCCTTGCGGTTAGGTAACGACTTCGGGCAGGCCAGCTCCCATAAGTTGTGACGGGAGGTGGTGACAAGGCCCGGGAACGAATTCACCGCCGATGGCTGACGGGGCGATTACTAGCGATTCCGGCTTCATGCCGGCGAGTTGCAGACGCAATCCGAAATCTGAGGACGGGTTTTTGGGGTTTTTAGCTCACCCTCGCGGGATCGCGGACCCTTGTCCCGGCCATTGTAGCACGTGTGTCGCCCAGGCATAAGGGGCATGATGACTTGACGTCATCCCCACCTTCCCCGGCTTATCACCGCAGTCTGTTCAGGGTTCCAAACTCAATGGTGGCAACTAAACACGAGGGGTTGCGCTCGTTGCGGGACTAACCCAACACCTTACGGCACGAGCGACGACAGCCATGCACACCTGTGTCCGCGTCCCGAAGGCACCCCTCTCTTTCAAGAGGATTCACGGATGTCAAAGCCTGGTAAGGTTCTTCGCTTTGCAATCGAATAAACCACATGCTCCACGCTTGTGCGGGCCACGTCAATCCTTTGAGTTTAATCTTGCGAACGTTATCCCGGCGGGATACCACTAACGCGTTCTACAGCACTGCACGGGTCGATACGCACAGGCCTAGATCCAGTCGTACGGTGGACTACTGGGGTATCTAATCCCATTGCCCCTAGCTTTCGTCTCTCAGTGTCAGGGTCGGCCCAGCAGAGTGCTTTCGCCGTGGTGTTCTTTCCGTCTCTACGCATTTCACCGCTCCAACGGAAATTACCTCTGCCCTACCGTCCTCAGCTTGGTAGTTTCCACCGCCTGTCCAGGGTTGAGCCCTGGGATTTGACGGAGGACTTGAAAGCCACCTACAGACGCTTTACGCCCACATTCATCCGGATAGAACGCCTGCATCCTCTGTCGTACGCCGGCTGCTGGCACAGAGTTAGCCGATGCTCTTCCTCAGATACCGTCATTTTTCTTCTCCGCGAAAAAGAAGTGCACGACCCGTGGGCCTTCACCTCACGCGCATTGCTCCCGTCAGGCTTTCGCCATTGCGGAAAAATTCCCCACTGCTGCCTCCGTAGGAGTATGGGCAGTGTTCAGTCCCAGGTGGATTGATCATCCTCTCGGACAGCTTAACGTCACACCGCTTGGTAAGCTATACCTCACCAAATAGCTAATAGACGCAAGCCCTCCTCGGGCGGATTCCTCCTTTTGCTCCTCAGCCTACGGGGTATTAGCAACGTTGCCCAGTTGTTGTTCCCTCCCAAGGGCAGGTTCTTACGCGTGACTCACCCGTACGCCACTGGAAACCCACACTTCCCGTCCTGGACTTGCATGTGTTAAGGCCAGCCGCCAGCGTTCATCCTAGCCAGGATCGAAAACTCTCCCTGAGATTCATAGTTTGCCATTACTTATAGCTTCCTTGTTCGTAGACAAAGATGATTTCGGAATTCTCTTTCATTTCTAAGGCCAGAACTTGTACCATGCGCTTCATATTAGCCTGGAGTTCGGCTCCCAGCAAATATGGTATCCTACCCTATCCACGTCAATTCCCACAAGCCTCTTATCCATTCTCGTTCGAGCACGGCGGGGGAGCAAGTCAAAATAGAAAAACTTACATTGGGTTTAGGGATAATTCAGGCCGAACTGATGGACTTCCACCACTCAAGGTGGGACCACTATAACCCTGAGTTATATCCCTTCCCGGTTCCCATCGAGAAAATAGAACTCACTATCCTAAGGCAAAGGGCGAGAAAAAAACTCAACGCCATATTCTGGAACAACTGGAGCGGGCCTTCTTTTCGCACTATTATGGATAGCTAAAATAATGGGTATGGATAGTTAAAATAATGGGAAAAATTGGATTCAATGGTCAACTGCCCTATCGGAAATAGGATTGACTTACGGATTCGAGCCATCCACAGGGTTCATAAACTCCGTACGATTTCCCGATCTAAATCGAAGCAGAGCAGTTTTCATGAAAAGGATTTTGTCAGAATGGTCTAGTCGATACGGTCGGAGAAGAACCCGACTCGGTATGTTTAAAAAAAGAGGGGAAGAGAACAAAGTCAAGATGGTATAGATACCCCTCTTCTGCGCAAAGATCGTCCATTTCCGAAGGAACTGGAGTAACATTCTTTTCAAATTTCCATTCAAGAGTTCCTATGTGTTTACACACCCTTTTTTGAGACCCTCGAAAAATAAAATGGGACAATTCCTTTTCTTAGGATACATACAAGAAAAAGGGATAATGTAAACCCCACCATTAAAATACTTCGTTTCATTTATTAATTTCATAGTGATAGAAATATTTAATTTCATAGTTATTAGAAAGATTAATTTCATAGTCAATAAATAAATGTCCTACCGAGACAGAATTTGTAACGTACTATTCCTTGCCCAGCAGGCAAAGATTACCTCTGTGGAAAGACCTGATTCATTTCGGATCGAACATGAGGGTTCCAACTCCATTGCATTGCAGAATCCCTGTTGATATTTGAAGCAGGTTGACCTCTGGCTTCTCTCACGGTA
>PYDT01000117.1:62500-86340 GCA_004837865.1 Musa balbisiana | reverse complement strand
TGTTAGCAGGCCTCGGTCGGTGCACTACAGGAAGAGCTCTTTACAAAACAGGTAAAGCATGCAGGGGAAATATTCTCTTAGCCCAAGACTACAGACGGACTTTCACTATGCAATTCAAATTCGTGCACCATCCTGATCAATTCCATAGCAAACCCTTCTTTCATCATATTGATTAACCATCTTTTTCCCATCCTATCATTTCTATATCAGTAGTCGTCATTCCGGCTGCAGATAATCCTTATTCATTAGTTCTGTGTCAAGCTTATCCTTCCGACTGATTCTCTTCCGAAAGACCGGATTCCATATCTTACTCCTTCCTATACTGTTCTCTTCCGAATACGATCTTATTCCATCCTTAAGAGCAATATTTCAAAGAGAACAAACACCTCCACTTGCATGAATGTGCACAATCAATCCGATTCTACAGTATTGATTTGTGAACATCTGATTCGCCCTTTCTTGCCATATACCATTGCCAGAGATTGGCTCGCAAAAGCATAGACATATAGGCTTCAGAGGAGAGGAAAGAGCCCTTCTTCTCGACTATACACTCCCTCAAAAGGCACTCATTAGAAAGGGGAATCTTCGGATAGGTAATAATGAGCTCCAATATATGAGCTTACTACTCTTTGTTGCAACCCTATAACAAGAAGAACGTATCAAAAGTTGACTACTCAGTGCTTCAACCACTACACTACTCACATGAGCATTCCGAAGGGAATTCGTGATACTTTTTTCTCTTGATCTCTATACTGTATATCATTTCGTATATATCTTCTATTGCTCTATTGTATTGTTTTTATGCATTAATTTTAGTATAAATTGTTACCATTCATTGAGTGGGGGGATAATACCAATACCAAATACTTTCTCTATATGATCCATTTAAATAAAAAGAATTATTGGGGGAAGATCAAAGAATAACTTGTTCTTCTTCCGTAAAGAATTCTTCTTAATAAAATCCCGACTTATCTTTGCAAAAAACTGCGTACTGTACTTTTATGTTTACGGCCAAAGTTCTAGCACACGAAAGTCCGAATTATATACTCATTGATACATCTGTTTTTTTGAGGATCCACTATGATAGTGAGAAGATTTCTACATATCCGGCCAATCGATAATAATATCACAATCTGATAATCGGTCCAAATCGGCTTACTTAGGACCCGGATACGGTACCAAATTTAGCTTTAGACAATGATCGAACAAGCGGAATAATTGGGACTATGGTATCAAATTATTTATATACGAATATCCCTTAGAAATGATTCTCTAGCATTTGATTCCGTACCGCCAAGAATTTATTAGTACACTTGAAAGATAACCCAGAAAATAAAAGAATTTTGATAATGGGTTTATTGGATCCTGTACTGTTGAGACCAAAAAATTACATAATATTGCCAGAAATTCCAAAGTGCATTTCCATTTCTTCATCAGAAAATGATTCCCCTTGACCAGAATCGCTTTTCTTGATATCGAACATAGGGCATGAAGGATCCTTGAATACCTAAGTCTTCGACAAAATTTCGGCACACTACAAGATGTTCTATTTGTCCATAAAATGTGTCGTTCAGAAAGGCTCCAAACGAGTTAATCGTAAATAAGAAGATTGTTTACGAAGAAAAACTAATACCAATTCACATTCAGATACATAAAAATTATAATAATAACAATAGTTCTTTATTTTCTTTTGAAAAAACATACATAGATTTCTTCGAGTAATAGACTATTCCAATTATATATTCGTAGAGAAAGACCGCAATAAGCAAAGAGGGAACATCCGGGATCCAGTTGAAGGCTTTGGACCAGATTTTCCATATGGTGTATTAGGTTTAGTTATCTGACAGATAATTAAATGCGATAATTTATCCTCTAAAAAAGGAAATATTGAATGATAGATGTAAATTATGAGATTTTGGTATTTTTTTTTTTCTTCAAGGAAGATACTAATGCAACGAGAATGGAATTTCCACATGACTGCAAAACCTTCTGATTCATCTAGAACAAAAATGGTAATAAAATAAATTGTTGTGCCCAACGAATCCGCTTTTGGTGAAGAATCTTAACCTAATAAATCAAATAATTTTTGTTGATACATTCAATCTTAATCGTTTTCCACAATTATGAACTTACATTTATTTCCATAACCCCCAAAATTAACGGGTTCATAAAAAAAATTGAACTATTTAAACCCTGAATCATAAGCAAAATACGTAAATAACTCCTGAAAAGAAGTGGAAATAGAAAGTATTGTTGCCGAGATCTTCTTTTTCTAAATATCCTTGTAATTCTTCCATTACATTTCCATTGAAGCAGGGTAGAGGCCTTTATTGGGTTCTCAAATGATCCATAGTGCAATATGGTCAAAACAGGTATTTTGTATTCTATTATGTAATAATACAATAGTAATAAATTATACCCAAGGAAACAGGGAGTCAACAATAGATCTTTTTATTCTCTTTTTTCCTACGAATGGTTTATTCTTCGTTTGTTTATCTTCGTTATAATTCAAGAGGATAACAAACCCTTTATTTTTGCAACCATCGCTCTTTTGACTTTGGAACTTTAGTCTTTTATCAGTATACTTTTTTCTTCTACACATCCGTTTCTAATCCTAATAACGAATGTTGGACTTCATTACAAAAAAAAAAAAAGGAAAAAGAATCACTGGTCACCCACAGGAGAACTCACCCTTTCCGATCAGGCACTCAATCTATTTGTTACCGTCTATTATATCGGTTAATCGTTCAATCAAATTAAGAACAGAAGCCGGTGCTTTTTGTTTTCCAGAATGTGTAACCATAGGCTCTATCCATTTATTTCACTAGACCCAACTGTAAATTGAATTTGTTTTGTCCCCTCCCTCCAAATTTTTTATTTTTGTAGCGTCCAGTAGGATCCACAAACTAAAAGTGCCACTTTCCTTTAATTTGTATTTTTTTAATAAAATAACCATTTTATTTTTATTTTATTACGACAATGCTACTTTTTCCATCATTACCTTTTAGGATCATCGTGGTCTTATAGACTCTACCAAAGTCTGGACGCATTTGTTGGCTTCATACAACTGTGTAAAAGAATCTAGTCCGCACTTAAGCCGAGTACTCTACCTTGAGTTGTCAACCCGAATAAAACAATAAATATGATATTAGATACGATCAAAATGAAAATAATTAAATTGCACGTCACGACCCCATCAAAACATGAACTAATAATAATAAAAATATTTTATGATCAATTATACAAAATAATCAAAAAATGTAAAAATAACTAAAAAATGTCAGATCATATTTAAAACACCAGATCCTAAAAGAGATGCTCAATTTGACAGACCCACCAGTTTTTTTATCAATTTTTTTATTTTTGTTAAGGTAATTCCAAAAGACTGTCTTATATGACAGTAAACCCACACTGCAAACCCATTATTTGAGTAAAAGTGAAGGTGAAAACCCAATATGTGTCTGGATAAAGAGATTTTCTTTATCTATAACAATTATATTTGTTCGATACACCATTTGTCAATAGGAAGCAATGTTGGAGAAACAAATAACAAATAAAGTAAATAAAGAGTAAGGATTTTTTTTTTTTTTTGTTATTGGTTGGCACAACCTAAATAGACATTTTGATGGAAAAAATAAGAAACGATAACGACCAATCTCGGTTTATTCATCAATAGATGGTACAATAAGTCAGATTAATCCCTTGTTATGTTGGTGATTCCTATAACCAGAAAAAGGGGACTAAATTTTTTAAGTATAATAGAGCAAGACAAGGGGAAATTTTAGGTAAAAAATTGTAAGTAAAAAAATTATAACACATAGATGTTATTTAATCTCTCCCCCCTTTTTTATTAATTTTGTTGTTTTTCTTTTACTTACTCGAAGTTTTTCGTTAAAAAATTCTTGCCTTACGTCACATATCATAACACAGTTCCTGTAGGTTGAGCGCCCTTTCCAAGGACATATAGAATAGGCGGGAACGTTGTAAATATTTTGATTCTTTATCGGATCTACAAAACCCACTTTGTCGAAATCTTCTTCCTTCTCTTCGGGATCGAACATCAATTGCCAACGATTCGATAGATGGCTCATTGGGATAGATTGTCCATAAACAATCCCCCCCCAAAACGTATAGATGTTTTTCTCCTCATACGGCTCGAGCTCGAGAAAAAATTATTTTAATTTCGTATATCTTTCTGTATATAATATCAAATGTAACACAAAATAATGACTCAAATCATAGTCTAATCCTTATTATTATTGTCTTCCTAAAAAAAAAAAAAAAAAGAAATTTCATTCGTACTCCATAACTCAAGTTGTACTTCTGACAGAATTCGAAGGGATCCTTAGAGACAATTTATTGAGCCAGTCTCTCACCTCTTTTGTTTGTCCTCTCTCGAATCTATTTTTATTTCCTGATTCTGAAACCATTTTTGAGACATTGAAAATAGTGTTTCCTTGTTTCGGAATCCTTTATCTTTTGCTTTGTAAAATCATTGGTTTAGACTTCATTCGGCATGATCTTTACGCCTTTCACAAGGGCGCACATACCTTTTGTTTTTTTTTTATTTTCTTTCTATAGAATAGAATACCTATAGAATAGAATACGAATAATTTGATCCACACTCTGTGATACCCTTTTTTTTATCGAAATAGTTTTATCAATTCCGATTATTTTATATTTTAAGGATATACTTACAAGTGGTCTAACTTATTGATTGATTGGCACTAACCCTAGGATTCTTCCCCTTGATAATGAATCAATCCTTTCCGCTCTAGCTCAACCCATCATGTACTATCAACCTAAGAACAATTAGTTCTATGGAACAGAAAAACTATGTCAGCCAAGAGCATCTTCATTTCTATAGAAAATGGTGGATGTAAAAATCCCGTGGATCATTCCTTTCAAGTCCGCACGTTGCTTTCTACCACATCGTTTTCAAACGAAGTTTAACGCATAACATTCCTCTAATTTAGAATTCAATTTAATTTCAAACCGCAATGGAATTGATTAATATGTAACATGAATGTTCATTGGCTCGATGGGAACACGGGAACTAATAATAGTCTATACTTTTATCTATGGATGATAAGTATTGTATTTATCCGGAGAAAGCTCAGCAGGGATCCAATTTCTTTAACTCTATATTCTATCATATAATGACTATTTCTAAGAAAGAATGCTTGCTTATAAACTTAGTTACTTTACATCTCCAGATTGTTCGGGACGAATCATCAGAAATGCAGAATCTATTGGTTTCTAGACAAAAAAAACTATAAACCTCAAATCCTTTATTTAATTATTCCATCCCGTAAAAAAAAAATCATTATTAGTCAAATAAGCTGTTCCAATGACCCAAAAAACAAAGGTCGTAAGTTTCTAGAACTATTGATTTATATCATATTTTCTTCGAGTACCAACCAAGAGTTCATAAAATGTTTTAAAACTCTCCGACTTCGCATCATGACTGCACTAGTTTTTCTATCAGGACTAAACTGGTCTCTAATTCAATCACCAGCTCGACGCAATCACAATGAGTAGCTAACAATTTTTAGCAGTATTCATTCCCTATAGGGACATAATTTTACATGTTTGACATTGATTATCATTGGTTTTTCTTTTAACAACGGTAAATGGATTCTAATAATCCATTCTAAGAATCCATTCTAAGAATTCAGAACAAAAAAAGTTTGTTCTCGTTTAAGATTTTCCGTTTTATTGTTGGATACAAGTGATACCATCTTTTGTTTCGGGATGGAACCGATCTGGGACGGAGGATTCGAGACCTCCGAATAAACGGAGCCAACCCTCTCCTTACCGCTTGGCCACGCCCCATTTTTCCTGTTTGGCCTAGTCAAGACTATTATTAGTATTAGTTATTCGTCAATCCCCAACCCCCCCCCCCCACCAAAAAAAAATACATAATACATAATAAAAACATATGGGAGATTTTGTTTGTTGCTAGGATTCAACACAGTAGATTAGATATAGAAACTCAAACAAAATTATTGTCATTACATAGAATTCATATAAGATAATGTGAAGTAGAATTCCTTGTAGTCTCATTTGAGAATGGAAGGAAGGATTTTTGATTTGGGAGAGTTCAAAAAAAAAAAGGATTTTTTTTGACTTGCCTTTTTCATTTTCCCTTATAAAAATAACTCATTCAAAATAAATTATCTAATCTACAAGAACTCAATGTTTGTTCTGTTTATATCTTTAGCTTAATCTGTATCTGTCTTAATTCTGTCCTTTATTCGAATAGTTTTTCTTTGCCAAATTGCCTGAAGCTTATGCCGTTTTCAATCCAATCGTGATTTATGATGCCTGATCATACCTGTCCTCTTTTTTTCCCCTGCCTTTGGGTTGGCAAGCTGCGGTAAGTTTTTCTCGATAAAATCCTTATACTTTGGCCAAATCCATTCATGATTTTATTCGACAAAAAAATTATAAAAATGGATAGATCGGCTACGTCTTACATTATAATTATAACCCTCGATTCAAAATGAAATTCTTGTCTATTGAGTAACCGCGGATAATTTTGATCAGTTTATTTACTCGTTCTGACCTCGTGAGTAAGGGTTTTATTAGTTCTAGGTCCCCACAATACCTAATTTGTCGATATGACAAGAAATTTTTGTGAGGCAGGCATCAAAATCTTATTACACCGAAATTCGTAAAAAGTTACTTTCTTTTCCTTTTCAAATCAACAAACTTAATTGGGGTGTATGATGTCAAATCAAACAAAATGTATATGTGATAAAAAGAAAAATAGGTAATCTTTCCCTTTTTCTAAAATGATCTTATCTTGGAGATGTGTAATGCTTAACTCCGCCAAACTCTTTTTGTTCACAGAGTGATATTCTTTGTTTCTCTACAATTCATCTTCGGATTCTTTTCTAATGACCGGGACGTAATCCTGGACGTGAGGAATAAAAAAATTTTTGAGTTTTCTTGGTTTTTTTCTAATTTTTTTCTTAGTATGTGATCTATTCCATATATTCATACTTTACCTATAAAAATAAAGGAATCGAAATTCCTTCGAATCGAAAGTAATCAAGTATAATAGCGGGCGAGAGAGAGGATTCGCACCCTCGGTACGAATAACTCTACACGGATTAGCAATCCGCGCGTTTAGTCCCTCAGACATGCTCTCCCAATTTAAATAAAATTGAAATTTCAATAAAATTTCAATGAAATTGAAATTAACTATTCAATGAAAATTGAATTAAATAAAAAAGAACATAATAAAATAGACAAAATTAATTTGTTCTTTTTAAGATATTAATTTATTAATTTAAGAAAGGACATTATATAATATTTTGATTAGAAAAGATATTAAACTTTTATTTTAAAAAGATATTAAAAAAGGATAGAACATTGTTATTAAGACAGATTTACCATTATAGAAGATATTAAAACATTCTAATTATAACATAATCTTGAAATATGAACCATTCTATTAAATTTCCTAACTATAGGATAGATTTCATTACTAATTATAAATGTATTCATTACATATGAATTTAAAAAAATAAAAAGTGTAATTAAAATTTTAAAATATTAAAAATTTTAAATTATATAAATTCTAATCTAATTTAAAGGTTAAAGGAATTGAAATTTTATTTTTCAATTAAAGTAAGAAAACCAAATTAAAGGTTTTTTTTATGTAATAAAAAATTTCTCAAATATTATCATTTAAATATTATATATATTTAATAATTATAATATATATTCTAATAAGTAATTATATAATTAAGTAATTTTATATTATACTTTAAGTATATGTTAAGTACCTATTATTATATTTATTTAAGGTTATATTTATATACGTTAATTTCCTATAAGTTAATTTACGTATTTAATTTTAGTTTTTATGTAATTTAATTTAAGTTTTCATTTAAGTAAGTTAAGAGTAATTCAAGAACGATTTGTCATCAAATTCCATTTAGATAGATTCGAAACAGTATCTCCATAGAAAAGAAAACCTTACTTCTGTTAATTTTGTACGAACGGTTTATTCTCGCCGGCTGGTCCTATTTTTACGTACTGGCCGGACAGTACCGTCTTTTTTTGTCCAGCCTTCATGACCCCTTCAGACAGACCGAGAATGCCAGCACTCCAGCAAAGGAAAAGTATAAGTATAACTTTATACCGTTTTTTAAATTTATATATGTTCTTTAGAAAAGCTTTTTGCTCTTCGGTGCCTTTTAAGTCCCAAATGGCCTTTCGGGGACTACATATGTGTTCAACGTTATAATTTGAATGCTATCTGGATTGCGTCCCTCACTCCCTTGTCGACAAATAGTCATTCTATACATAATGTTAATATGAGCGGGTATAGTTTAGTGGGTAAAGTGTTCTTCGTTTCTATTTACACTTAAAAAGTTTACTGGGTCTCTCGTTTTTGCATACTCCGAATCAAAACTTATTTCTTAAAAGGGGTTATCCTTTACCTCTCATAGCATATTTGGGAGAACATACCTTCTCACGATTTGTATCCAAGTCCCAATTTAGAATTCGATTTTCGAAATTGAATAAGAAAATTGGATTATGTATATGGATCGTGAAACATAATTTTTTTTGAATTGGATCAATTCTTCCAATCGAATGAGTATAAATAAAGGATCTATGGATGAATATACCAATTTATTTCCATCGTAACTAGATCTTCAATTTTGGGTGTTGGTACAAGGGGAAATTGCAGCCAACACGCTAGAAAAGGGTGTTTTGGTTTTACTAGACCCCTCAGATATTGTTTCAGCTCGTGGAAACCAATTCTTTTTTCCTCGGCTCCTGCGAGCGGAAATAGGAACGAAGTCTAAACTAGATACGGATTTGGTATAATCCCTCTCCTCTAGAGGGATCATCCTAGTAACGAGTAGTTTTTGGATACTTCAACAGACAGGCTGAACATAGATGTTTGGATCTAATTTTCTCTAGGATACCCAATCTTCCATAAAGGACCGAATGAATCAAAATTTCACGTTTCGTTTTTGAAATTAAGAGACGTTAAAAGGGATCAAGCAACTGTCACTATAACCCCTAGCCTTCCAACTAACGATGCGGGTTCGATTTCCCGCTACCCGCTCTATATTTTCTTATCTCTATATTTCTTATTATGTATTATACCTCTTATTTTATTATACCTACAGCACCATTCAATTTAATATCATTCTTTTTATTCCCTAAAATTTTTCCGGTGTAATTTTAATTTTAAATCCGAACAAAGAAAGTAAGAATCCAAAAATAAAATAGGAAATGAAAAGCGTCCATTGTCCTAATGGATAGGACAGAGGTTCTTCTAACCTTTGGTTAAGGTTCAACTTCCTATTGGACGCATTTCTTTCCATCTATTTTAAAAATGGCTATACCAAGAAACCCTTTTTTGAATCCTTCTATCAGAACTATTTCTCATGATTAACTCTGTACTAGAATAGAAATATACCAAGAAAAATAAAAGTAAAAAATTTATGTTTGTTCCTGAAGTAAAAACAGTTTCGATCTGTTTCGTGAATAGCTTGCCTTCAAAAGAAATTCTACTTCCTCGGTGAAATGTCTTGTATAATATATAATTTCTTGGAATTTAGGTTTATTGTTTTTGTAGTACTACGTACTGACTGAGAAATTTCTTTACAACCTGTCCAATTTCTAGCGGATCAAGATATCCATTCGCTCCGGTATAATATAGCTATCGGTTCTCCACTGCGAGAGGGTCTGATTGGGATTGTTTAAGCACTCGCGTACTCGTTGACTCTGCCAAGTGATTCTGAGTAGCTTTATCGGGAGATCAGAACGATTGTGCAAGGCTTCTAACTCTGTGACTTGCGCTAGTTCCAATTGTGATTTGCCGGCTACTTGTTTCATGGCTTTAATTTGAGCTGCGGATCCTACTCTAGAAACGAAATAACCCCATTAATAGCATGGTCGGATTCCAGCATTGATAGATCTGCAGATAAGAGTATTTGTCCATCTGTAAATGGAATACTTAGTAGGAATATAAGTAAACTTCCTCAGATTGGTCTCAACTATCGGTAAAGCGGTCATAACTTCCTTCACCTAAACTAGAATTTGAGTTAGCGCTCTTCCCAAAGTCGTGAATGCAAATAAAAAACATCTCCTGGATAAGCCTTCACGTACCGGGAGGTCTTCTTAATAGAAGATACTTTGGCGATAAGCGTGTGCCTGTTTGGAGAGATCATCATAAATGATTAAAGTATGGTGTCCACGATACGAAAAACTCAGCCAGAGCCGCTCCAAGTATAAGGAGCGCGGAATTGTATGTAGCAGGTAATCCGCCGTTCGGCTACCACCCAGAGTATATTCCATCGCCCCCTTTTCCCGGAAAGTGTCACTACCTGAGCCCAGCAGTGCTTTTTGACCAGATAGCTACATAAACCCTATTACATTTTGGCCCTTTTTGATTGAGAATCGTATCGTGGCTTACGGCTGTTTTGCCCGGTCTGTCCTGTCCCCCAATAATTAATGCTCGCTGACCGCGTCCTATAGGGATCATAGAATCAAGGCAATAAGGGCCCCGTTTGAGGGCTCATAACAGAACTCTAGAAAATACTACCTTGGGCAGGAGATTCATATTAATCCGAGATTCAGAAGACTGACTTTCTACCTCTCCCATCAATAGTTTTAGCCAGAGGCATTATAACACACGACCCAAATACCCTCACTCACAGGTCCTAGCCAATTCGGCCTGTTGCTTTTACAAAACTTCCCTCTTGTATATCAAACCTCCCCCATTAATACAACGCCAACATTATTTTGATTCCAAATTCAAGCAATCCTATTGTAACCCTCTGGAAACTCTACTAATGCCCTGCCATTACTTCTCAAGACCATGACACGACAATTCCGTCGCCTACTTGAAGTAACGGTACCGTATCACAATCTTTATTTCGCTGACTACTACAGATTGTTCAAAATACGCGGCACAATAATATTAATAATTTCGTCTGCTCGACAGTGTTACCATTCGTGTTTCTTTATTCTTTTTAGGAGCGCAACAAAAAAATAATGGCCTAAACTATAACTAAAAAAAGAAGGGCTAATCATTATTTCTTGCCTGGCCCCGAGAATGCCAATAGTCGCACGGATCGACGTACGGAAAGGTAACTCGCTATTCAAGTCACTATTAGAGTTCCTAGAGCTCCTTGTAATTCTTGTTGGAAAACTCGTTGTCGGACCTGAGTAATCGCTCTTGTGGTGTGCAAACTGAAGGGTTTCAGTTTTGTAATTTTCTTATTGTTCCAAACTATTACTAGTGGCATTAATCAAATTTTGTTTTTTCTCGTTCTATTCAGAGTATCCATTCTTCGATACTCATCTGCTTCCATTTCCACTTTACGTAAGCGAGCCCGGGCTCTTTCGAGCTGCTCAATGCCCTGGACGTATTCTTCCGAATTTCGAATAGTATTCAAAATCCTCTGTTTCGATTATCTAATAAACATTAATGAAAGTAGATTATCTTACCATTAATTTCAAACTTCCATGATCGCTTCCGACCCAAACATGAATGCTTTCGTTCATTTGGCTCTCAACCGCTCAATTATTTATTGTAGTTAGGGATGGTATTCCCATATCTTTTTTAATAGGAATGAGCCTACCCTCTCTTTTCTGTTTGTATTCAAAGATGTCAAAACTGATACAAGACCAGAATATCAGAGTGACTCTTCCGACTAGACCAGACAAACTCTATAATTGTCAGCAACGTTGTTTCTTTATTGTATGTTATGTTAATTGATTTTGTATTTTATTTTCATTTAAATTTTTAGAATTCTATTGCATTTTTTATTTTTTAAAATAAAATATAATTATTTATATTTTTTATTTGTTTCTTCAATTCCAAAAATTCCTCTTTTTTTTTATACTATATCTCATTTCGTCATTAGCTAAAACATTCAAAGTGCTGCATTTTGCTAGTAAATGGTTAAAATTCTTTTATCGATATGAGTGTTCTAATCAAATCAAATAAATACCACTATTGTTTTTTTTACCATTTCGTTACTAACGGATGGGTAGAAGTGTAGAACGAGTACCATGTTTTACCTGGACTTTAAACAATTTAGCTTTAACCATGTTAATGGTCTCACATTATTGGTGGATAGAAACAAAGTGATTTCCCAATAAGTCACGAATGCTATGGTTTACATATGATTTCTTAATTTATTCAGAAGTAATTCGTCGAGAATCGTGCACCTTTTTCCTATTTCTCCTCTAAATAATACCATAAATAAAGTGCAGCTGGATGGATCCAACTTATTCTTGAAATACAACACTCGCACACACGATCCCTTTCCAAAATAAATCAATACACCAATCACTACACTTAAGTTGATTGGATTTGGTTTGCTAAATATCGGTATTAAACCCGAAGACTCCCGGCGGATGGCCAGTGACCCAAGGAACGAAAGAATCGATACATTTTTCACTATGCTCCCCTCTCTTATGGATAGGACTAACAAAGAACAGAGTTCTTTTTGTATCACTTTCACATCGCCTTTTTTTGATCGATTTCTTTTTATTAATTTTCATTTCCACTTTATTTAATGGCAATAGATTAAATCATTTGTTTGAAATTTCTATGTTTGGAAGTTGTTTCAAGAAGTTTCCAAGAAGATACTTTACTTAGGTCTTCGATTCATATTCAGTGATAACATTTCGTTTTGTTGAAACGCTTCGAACAATGAAAGTAAAAAAGTTTTCTATTGTATAAGCTAAGGACCGGAAGTACGCAAGCAAGCGAATCTGGTAATTCCTCATCCTCAAATCATCAATCCACCCTTCCTGGCGTATCGGCTCACCAAATAGTATTATAAGAAAGTGTAAATATAATTTTCGAAGAAGCAAAGGGCAATTCCAATTTACAAGTTTAAAGGTAATAAAAAAGAAAAAGTATGTAAGGTACTTTTTTCTATTTATGTTCTAGGATTAACAAAAGGATCGCAAATAAAAGCGTCTAACGCCACGACCAGTCCGTAATTGTTAAAGCTTCCATCAAAGCAGACTAAGCAATACAAGTACCTCGTATTTTACCCTCGCTTCTGGTTGTCTCGCATCTTCTCCATCTTGGCCTTCAGCGTACCTTGACCCAACTCCAGGTCCAATAGAAGCAAGCCCCCGCCAATCCAGCAGCATAATCGGAAGCGGGGCAGAAATCATGGATTCATGGTAAGTTCCTCGCACAAAAAAAAAAGAATGGTAATGATCATCACACTGATTAGTACTCATTTTTTCATTAGATCCAGCGTTCCGAGTAACTAAACACTCCGAATGAAATGATAATATTACTAATTACTGGGGGAGGCAAATCATCAACACTATCTCGTTTTTACACCGATAACTGGAGTTTTTGTAAATCCATAGCTAAAGTTCTAACTATTGTATCTTTGTTTGCAGAACACTCTTCATTTAATCCTTCGTTCTTTACTACACCATTCTTGATTCATCATCTCTTTGTTCTTTCATCCACAATGGCACGCCAAATAGAAGGCTGATATTGAAATCCGTCTAAATGAGTGTGACTAAATGCAGTGTGAGCTGCAATCAATATCAATATCAATATCAATATCAATATCAATATCAATATCAATATATCAATATGTAGTAATAAAAAAGTATGTATAGTCCCATATCAATATTATAGTAATATGAATACCAATAATTAGCGATAATATAATTATAAATGATTATATTAACTATACTTATTGATACTAGATATTTTACATATGAATATAATATTAGCTATTAAACTCAATATTAAACTAATTATTCATGTTAACTAATACGTATTTGATTAATTATATTATTACTTATATTTAGTTTTGATTATTATTATATTATTATATTATTAGTGATAGATATATTATTAAGGATTATATTATGTATAGGATTATATTGATGATTAAAGAGTAGAAGATAGAGTATAAAAATAGTAATAGTATGTAATATAGTAATAGTATGAATGACGTAATAGCATGTAATTATGTAATATAGTGATGTTATATAGGATGATAGGGAGAGCTTATATAAACTAATGAAATCTAATGTCATTCTAATATGGACAGATATATTTGTTTCTTACATAACGTAAAAACGTAAACCACCCGCATTTTTTTTCGATTCAAATCGGAGCTAGAAGCATTCCTAGAAACATAGTAGACGGGAGTCGAGCTTATAGACATTACTACATCTAGTAAAACCTCCCCAACCCTTCTTTTTTTTAAAATTCTGTTATACCGTCAATTTTTCTCCTAAACTCTAGTCATAGAGTAATACGTTATTATGTTCCCAACCATGGTGTATCTGAACATGAAGAATTGGGATAAACTTACTTAATAATAATAATAAAAGACATTTTGAAAGCTAGTCAATGATGACCCTCCTGGATTCACCTATAAAGCGCAGGCTAACGTTGCGCAAACATAAGAGCCTTGATACCACTTGTAAAGAATACCAAGAACATGACAGGTATAGGAACTACTGAAGGGACTAAAGAAACAAAGAACGACAATACTAATTCAGCACCAATATTCCCGAAAAGTCGAAAAAACTAAGAATAAGGGTTTTGTGAAATCGTCTAGGATGTTAATTGGTAAAGTAGTGGAGTTGGTGAATGTATTTACCAAAATAACCCAATCCTTTTTTGCTAAGACCCGCATAAAAATATGCGACTGACGTGAGTAAAGCTAAACAACAGTAGTATTTATATCATTCGGTGGAGCAGCTAACTCCCCATGAGGTAACTGCTATAAATTTGAAGGTAAAAGAGCGCTCCTGACCAGGTCGAAACAAAATAAATAGGAACATAAAGTTCCAAATAAAGGGAACCCAAGGACCATATTCTTCTCCAATCTGGGTTTATCTCAAGTCGCGAAAACTTCAAGGACATATTCGAAGAAATTCTGACCGCCGGATCGGAATGGTTTGTGGATTCCGAAACAGCTAGGAGCACCGAAACCTAATAAGATAGCAATTACTACCCAAGAAGTGATAAGTACTTGGGCATGGACGGGAAACCTCCTATTTGCCAATAGAAATGTTGACCTACTTCTACACCTCGATATATGTAAACCCTGAGTGGTTTTAATGGAAACATTGGTTAAACATTCAATATGGTCCTCTAAACAAAAATTGAACGCAAAAAAGAAATTATTTGCTGCAACCATCTCTTTCTCAACTCACCAACTTGAATCACTAATTGTATTCATCAATGTATATTTAGGATATCAAGAAATTACATAGGATACCAAGAAATCACATAACATCATAACATATTATAAAATGCCCCACATTTCCATTTTGTTTTTTCTTTTTTATTCAAGAATAGTAACCTGTTCCCCTCTCTTTTTCCCCCGATCAAATTACAATCTCATAAAATCCCAAATAATGTAACTAATTTATTCTTAATTAATATCCACAACCGATTTCTATATAAAGCTACAACGGCCTCACAAATGCGGATTACTAATTTGTAAGAACAATCGGATTGAACGCTATAGCGTCATCATGGCTGTGGATCGAAATATCTGCGAGATCGGGGTCCACAATTTGTATCGATTAAACAAATCGTCGGAATCCCTAAAATTACACATTCTCGAAGAGCCATATATTCTTCTTGCTGATCAACGATGATCACAATATAGGCAATCCCTCATATATTTGATAACCGCCAGATAGTTTGCAGGAGATAATTTTCTCTTCAACATTGCGCATATCTTTGGGCCAAGACGGTTGAGTTTCCCATCCTTTGTTATGCTCTTAATCCCTGAACTTTTGAAGTCGCGTTTTTTTTGCCGTAGTAGAACAATTCGTTAACATACCACCGAGCCATTTTTATTAACATAATGACACCGGGCCCTTATTGCAGTGATGCTACTGAATCCGCTTCCTGCTTTATTTTTGTGTAACACAATTAAGAAGTTTTTTCCCCTACTTGCGCATCAAAAAACTAAATCACAGGCTTTGATAAAAAACGAGGCCGTTTAGTGAGATTTGTAATATGAATACTTTACGCTTTGCAGAGATGTAAGGGGCCATTCTAGGATTCCATTTCTTAGTACATGACCAAAATGAACTCCGGCCTCCACACCTCTGCAATTGATGTTCCAATATCTTTTGTCATTTTCCCACACACTGCCTTTTGTTTTTTCTTTTTTTTTTTTAACTTTGTTAACAAAGAGACGAGGTACTTTGAAATAAAATAATTGTTCCGTGGAACCGTCTACCGGGAATTAACGTTTATACATGGTTACAAACCATTAATGTCTTTAATTACTTATTTTTTTTTTACCAAATCAATACTCGGAACAGATAGGTAGTGAAAAGACAGATAGTTAAAAGTGAAAAGATAGTTAAAGTAAAAGATCTGCTCTTAGGAATCATGAAATCGCGTAAAACGATTGTTCTGATGTCTCATGGAAATGGGACGTAAGAACAAAATAATTCTCTATGGTGTAACAAATATTCTCATTCCAAATCGAATAGATTCTTTCTTTTGATTTCCAAATAAATGCTCTTGTCGTGCCTTGAAAGGTGCACTAATTTTTTGAATCCGGTACCAACAGGTATAATCCCACCCAGAACAACGTTCTCTTTCAGGCCTTTCAACCAATCAATACGGACCCCCGTTCGTAGAGCAATTTTGCTTAACAACTCGAGAGGTTTGCTTGAAAACTTGCTTTTCGGGGGATATGAAAATTTGAGTATCAAAGATGCCCTCGTTATTCCAATAGGGATTGCCCGATAAGATATCGCTTCGTCCAAAGCACGCCCGCTCGTTCCGCTCGCAACAATCCGATTAATTCCCCAGGTGAAAAAACATTAGACATTCCATCTCTGAAACAACACTTTTGATGTTACTTGACGTACAATAATCTCTATATGTCTATTATGGATCTGTACCCCCTGGGATCGATAAACCTTTTGGATTTTATTAACCAAAGAGATACGACTTTGAACTATGGTTAGCTCCGCTTGAATCAAGAATCCCAGGGGATTCCAAGAATTTTGGTTAACCTCGTTCCCACCTTCAACTCTCCTTTCGAGGTTCACGATATTGAATCAATAGACGTACTTCTAAGATTTGTTCCACTTTGGAAGACCGCGTTATGTCACCAGATATCGATTTGTCATTATAAAATGTAACTAATGTATCTCATTCGTTAAAAGATTCTCCATAATGGCCATGACCAGTAGCTCCGGAGTGGCAAATAGGGCTTAGCCGATCTTAACTAGGAGTAAAAAGGAACAATATGATCTGACCAGAGTTTTATACGTGTCGGTTGTGATTTGAATAAGAATACATTTTCACAAAAAAATGTCCAATACTATTTTTGTAAGTCTTCTTCCCAATAATCGTGATGGAGAGGAAAGTGCCAATTCAAATGGAATGGATCAACATAAATGATGTTACTGCATGGATCGGGATTATAAATCCTCCTATTTCATCTATTAAACAGTATTTAAGTACTTGAAGTACTTGGAAGTCTGTTGAAAATTGTCAAGTAGCAAATATTTCTTTAACAAGATTGAGATTATAAGTTATTAAAGGTAAGATGAATAGAAATTTGCTATTTTAGGTACAATAGTGCCTAAAAGGGACCCAAGAAAAATCCTAATTCGATTATGGGACGACTTCTTTTGTCTATTGTTCCATTTTGAACAATTGAAATGGGCAATTCGAAAACAATTGGATGATGACAAAATTATCAAAGATTGGCATTCCTTATTTCGATTAACAATGTAAAATAGTACTTGATGTTGGGTAAGTGATTGAATCCTGGCCTGTAAAAAAAAGGATTGATATTTGTGCGATCTAATCCATTATCGGAAATAATCCGTAACGTGCCCTATCATATCCTTTTTCCGGCTATACGCATAGTGGACTGACTAACTCAATTTTATAAATATCGAAATCAGATATCTGTTCTTACCCAACAAAGGAAGCGTGAACCTCTTCCGGAGAACCTTTTTGCTCTTGATCCCAATTCAATACTAAGCAAGTCCGAACTAATTGAATACTTGTGTGAGAAATTCCTCGAATTGACTTGCCATTTCATGAAGGATATAATTGACAACTCTAAGTTGGACATTATCCTTTTCCCGCAGGAGATCTTGAGGAAAAAGTGTTGCTAAATTTATGCCATCAGCTATTTCATATGTGACTACGGGTCGAACCAAAACAAAATACTTTTTCTTGGTAGGTGTGATCCGTTGGACATAGATCCAATTTTTCCATTTTTTTGATTCCTTAGAAATTTTTTTTCTGTTTCCGGTGGTATCAAAATGCCGCTGTGCCTGGATATCTTATCTGCCTCTCCAGGAAAATAAATATCTCCGGAAAATATTTTAGTTCAATATTTTTTTTTTTTTCTCTCCACTCGGACTAATCCGCCTACTCGACTTCTTGATTTAAAGCGAGTTGTGTATCTACTCAATGATACTATTGTTCCGGACCATTATCGACGAAGATCCGGGTAAGATATGCACTTCTTCGAGAATGAAAAAAAAACCGATCTACTTTCGTTTGGTATTTCGGACTAAATTCTTTTGGTCCTCGATACTCAATCAAATCCTCTTTTTTTATGATTGAATTGACCTCTACGGTTCCATATTTAGTAATTCCCGAATTGCTTCTTCTGTATCGTGGATCATCAAAATAAGCAAGAATACTATTTCTACGTAAAATACCCTGTTTTGGTATTTCGATCGAAATACCAAACAGGGTATTAGTTCTTCTCTCGTTCTTGATTGTATTGTAATGGGATGATGAATCTATTTCTTCGCTTTTTTCGCCAAGAAATAAGAATTCCCTTGGATAATAGAAGGATATATGAAATTCCAATGACCATTAGACATCGTTTGATCAGGTCTTAGTGAATAGTCAATAATTTTCTTATCTTTTTTACCAGAAGTATCCAACAATTTATGTCTTATTCGACCATTAGTCATTGATAGGTCGGAGATATATCTTTCTTCGACAGAAAAAGAATAAACATTCATTTGATCTTGATCCTTGTGGAGCGAAAAAGACACTATACTCGATCTGCACGGACCTCCCGCTAATATCCATAAATGACTCGTTTTGATAATAGATGAACATTACCATATGTATATTCAGGTTGCATGGTGGACATCGGTACTCCAGTGCATTTCTCCCTCTGATTCAGAATAAATATGTTTTCGTACCTTCTCTTTAAAATGAAAAGTGGACGTTCCAGCACGAATCTCAGCAATCACTTGTTCTGATTCTACATATTGATTATTTGAACTAAAATAAAACTTTTTGGTGGAATATTTACATTATGTAGAATATCCCGACTCTCAATAGTTACATACAAGTCTATAGAACATAGAAAAGCAGGATGCCCATGACGGGTACGTGTGGGATGAACCAAATCCTCATTGAATTTTATTTTTCCATTAGAAGGAGCTCGTACATGCTCGGCAGTACCGCCTGTGAATACTCCACCGGTATGAAAAGTTCTTAATGTTAGTTGAGTTCCTGGTTCCCCAATTGATTGACCCGCAATAATACCTACAGCTTCTCCCAATTCGACCAGGTCGCCATGAGTAGGACTCCGACCATAACATAATTGGCAGATCCAGATGTACTCCTGCAAGTAAAGGGGGTTCGAATATATATTGGTTGTGCTCGAAAGGTTATGAATCGATTGACAAGTCCAATCCCAATATCTTGATTTCGAGTGGCAAGGCATCGTAGACCGATATATATATCGTCTGCTAATACACGACCAATTAGTGTTTGGACAAAATTTTTTCCGTCATCCCATTTCGAGGACTCACGGAAATACCTCGGATAGTGCCACAATCTGTTCTACGTACAATAATATGTTGAACTACTTCAACAAGTCTACGTGTGAGGTATCCAGCATCTGATGTTCGTACAGCAGTATCTACAACTCCTTTGCGGGCTCCATAACAGGAAATTATATATTCTGTCAAAGAAAGTCCTTCACGTAAATTGCTTTGAATGGGTAAATCAATCATTTGTCCTTGGGGATCCGACATTAATCCTCTCATACCTACTAATTGGTGTATCTGAGATGCATTTCCTCTAGCTCCCGAAAAGGACATTAGATATACTGGATTAGAAGGATCAGTCATCCGAAAATTAGGATTCATTTCTTGTCTCAATATTCACTTGTAGCATACCATATCTCAATGGATTGACGTAATTTTTCTACCGCGTGTACATTCCCATAATGATGGTGTTTATCCAAAATAAAACTTTGTTGTTCAGCGTCTTGGACTACCATCCCTTAGAAGGATTGTTAAAAGATCATCAATTCCTAATGAAATAGATGTAGCAGTGGCTTGTTGGAAACCCAAAGTCTTTACTTGATCCAAGATATGTGATGTATATGCCATTCCGAAATGATCTATTAACCTGCTAATAAGTCGTTTCATAACAGTTCCATTTATCACTTTATTGTGAAAGACCAGATCGGCCCGTTCTGCCATAAGTACAGTACCTCTTATATTTATTCTGCTAAGTAGGATTCGACAATGGACCTGAGTTAGTGATTCGAAAACTTCCTTTCCTCAATCTCAATCTTGATTCACGCAGAAATTAAGAAATTATGATACCAGTGAAATTGGGGAGACCCGAATTCCCATGGGCACGAACATCGCCTAATCTGATTTCTTAGTTTAGATAGCGTATGAGTAGGCTCGACAAAACCCCTGTATGGCTTCTTCTATTTCCCGATAAAAAGAAATATGACCAAGAGTAGTTCGAATGTATATACAACGGATTTCCTTTGTTACACTTCCTTCTATTAGATAGTGCCCATAAATCTCATGATAAGTACCCAAAGATTCATATTGAACTTCGATGGGAACTTCTCTTGAGCCAATGACACGTTGATCTAGTCTCCATCGGAGCCACAAAGGACTATCTAAACTAATTCGTTTCTGTTGATAAGCTCCAAGTGCATCATAGGAACTAGAAAAATAGGGTTCTTTCTTTTTCGTATACCTATAGTCATTTTTTTTATTGTCAACCTTTTTATTTTGGTAGTTTCCGCAACTATATCTATATGGATTATACCTATTTGCACAAATACCTCGACGATTCCCGATCGTTAATAAATAGAGTCCGATAAGCATATCTTGAGTTGGTACGGAAATAGGATCCCCAATAGCTGGAGACAAGAGATTCATATGAGAAAACATAAGTAAACGAGCCTCCGCTTGAGCTTCCAAAGATAAAGGTACATGAACAGCCATTTGATCCCCATCAAAGTCTGCATTGAAGCCCTTACAAACTAATGGATGTAAACAAATAGCGCGTCCCTCCACTAAAAAGGGTTGGAACGCCTGTATGCCTAATCTGTGCAGGGTGGGTGCTCTATTCAATAATACAGGATGCCCCCGCATAACTTCTTGAAGTATTTCCCATACAATGGGTTCTTTTTCCCGAATTTTACTTTTAGCAATTCCTATGTTAGAAGCAACATGTTGTCTGATTAGACCACGAATTACAAATGTTGGAAAAGCTCTATTGCTATTTCTCGAGGTAATCCACACTGATGTAATGAAAGCGAAGGACCCACGACAATGACGGAACGTCCCGAATAATCGACACGTTTACCAAGCAGAGTCTCACGAATCTTCCCTCTTTGCCTTCAATTACATCTGAAAATGACTTGTAAACTTTATTATGACCATCCCTCATTGGTTGTCCACGGATCCCATTATCAAGAAGTGTATCCACGGCCTCTTGTACCAATTTCTCCTGACACATTACTAATTCCCCTGGCGTAGATCTACTTGTTGCTAATAGATCGGTAAGAGTATTATTCCGATAGATAACTCGTCTATAGAGTTCATTAATATCCGAACTCATTAGTTTACCCCCATCTATCTGAATGATTGGTCTCAACTCGGGAGGAAGAACTGGTAATAAGCACAAAACCATCCATTCTGGTTCTACATTTGTTCGAATAAAATGTTTAGCTAATTCCATGCGTCTAACCAAAAAATCCTTTCTTCTTCTAATTTTTCTATCTTCCCATTCATTTCCAGTGGACCCCTCCTCCCCTAATTCCTTCCATTCTACTAATGAATTACCTGTAATAATTCGCAAATCTGAATCGGCTAATTGTTCTCTGATAGCACCTGCTCCTGTAGAGATTTCTCGATTTCGAAATGCCTCGAAGCCTTGGGTAGTAAAAAAAAGTGGTATGCTGTATTTCCGAGATTGGATTTCATATTCGAATAAACCTCGTAATCGTAAGAAAGTAGGTTTTTTCGCTATGGGCCTAGCAAAAGAAAAATCGAGATAGGTTCCTGTAGGATTGGATTCCCCCTTTTAAAATCGGACGTGAAGGTTTCCTTTCATCCGGCTCAAGTAGTTACCTCAAAAAGGGGATTCTTCCTTATTTTAAAAGTTTGTTCGAAAAACCCTACAAACAAAGAACTACTCCTTACTCAAGTTCCCACTAAGGACCAACGATTCATTCTTCTTTTTTTACTTTAATTTTCCGAATTACTTATGACAAAATAAAAATGTAGGATTTTTGAGTAGTCTACTTCCCGTCAAATGATGAATCCCCTTAAAAGAATACTTTGGGACCCGTAAGGGATTTACTTGTCTATATATCGTTCTATTCGATCCTTTAGGTCCCTACTCACCTCGATGGTTATCCCATGATGCCCCTTGAAGCATATATGCGATAGATAGACTTCTGTAACCATGCTATATTTGCTTGCTTAAACAGAATCTCTCTATAAAGAAATGGAATAGCTGATTCCACAAAAAAGTGTTTTTTTCACGAGGTATAACTAGCAATTCCTATTTATACGGAATCGACCATGGATCAATTCCCCTTGCATTTGGAAGTATTGAATACACCTATAATTCTGAGTTTCGTGTTACTTTTACTTCTCCCAAAACACATGTCAGAGCCGGGGGCACCCCAATCGGATTGAATGGGATGACAGTTTCTCAGTCCGAATCTGTAAAACGAAAATTTTGATCAAATCACACATCGCAGTATACTAGGCCTTCTAATTCCTTAAGGGGTTTATCTAAAAGATTCGCGATATAACTAGGAAGACGTTTCAAATACCACACATGAGTCACTGGACATGCGAGTTTGATGTATCCCATTTGATATCTTCGTATCCGAGAATCAACAAATTCCACCCCGCATTGTTCACAAAATTTCGGGTCTTCTTTTTCAGCTCCAATCACTCGATAATTTCCACAAGCACAAATTCCACTTTTTATGGGCCCAGAGATTCTTTCACAAAACAATCCATCTTTTTCTGGTTTATTGGTCTTATAATGAAACGTATAGGGCTTTGTCACCTCTCCAACTATCTCTCCATTAGGTAAAATTTTGTTGGCCCAAGCCTTTATTTGTTGAGGAGAAACTAGTCCAATTCGAAGTTGTTGATGTTTATACCGGTCAATCATAGAATAGAAATTCTGATTCATTCAGATCAAGCTTCCTTCCTATTAATCTGGAAGTTCTTCTCAGATACAAGGAAATGATTCA
This sequence comes from Musa balbisiana, assembly GCA_004837865.1. Classification (NCBI taxonomy): domain Eukaryota; kingdom Viridiplantae; phylum Streptophyta; class Magnoliopsida; order Zingiberales; family Musaceae; genus Musa; species Musa balbisiana. Next base: position 62,800 of record PYDT01000117.1, on the reverse strand, counting down.
GTTCTAGAGCTAAAGATCGTAGTTCTCGAACGAGCAATCGAAAAGATTCTGGAGCATCTTCTGGGTTAGATACTCTTCCTCCAATGATCGTAGCACCAAGTACTTCTTGACGAGCTCTAATATGATCAGATTTATAAGTAAGCATCTCTTGTAAAATATGAGCAACACCAAATCCCTCTAGAGCCCAAACTTCCATTTCCCCTACTCGTTGTCCCCCTTGCTTCGCCCTTCCTCTAAGGGGTTGTTGTGTAACAAGTGCGTAATGTCCACTAGAACGTCCATGGATTTTATCATCAACTT
>PYDT01000117.1:52500-60000 GCA_004837865.1 Musa balbisiana | reverse complement strand
ACAATTCTGTATATTCCATTTACTATAAAGGTTCCCAGGGAATTCATTAGGGGAATGTTTCCAATAAAAACGGTTTGTTCTTGCATATCTCTACCGGTTTTCCAAATTAATCCCGCGGGTACATATAATTCAGAAGAATATGTGAGTGATTCATACACAGCATCTCTTTCGTTTATCAAGGGTTCTACCAATTGATATCTTTCCACAAATAATTTAAATTCAATTTCTTGATCTGTATCTTCAATTTTTGGAAACTTATGAAATTCTTCCGTCAAGCCCTCATTAATGAACCTACAAAATCCCTCAAATTGGATCTGACTAAATCCAGGTATTGTGGACATTCCCTCATTTCCATCATTCCGGAGCATCTTAATCTTAAGTTTCCTGTTTATTGAAAAATCCCATTATTAGCTCACTATTTATCGAACCATACGGATCGATCTAGCAATGATGGAATGTATATTCTGTTTACTGAATCACATGAAATTTTAGCCAACTCCATATATGTATTTCATACGTATGAACGGAAATGAGACAGAGGAATGAAGAGCATTTTCGACGCAAGTTCGAATTTGCGACAGGTACAAATGGAAATGGATTGATAAAGCATTCCCGGAAAAATTCTGTCACTTACACTTATGGAGTCTTATATAGAATATAAAAATTCATTCACCTATTATTATGATTCAATTTCTACCTATTATTATGATATAACGATCACCTATTATTATGATATAACGATCAGATTGATTGGGTACCAAAAAAATAAATGGATTCAGGATGAAATTGAATCTCTATGAATGAGATAAAGAAAGACAGGAACAATATAGAGTTTCCCTTTTTAGCATACTTAATTTTATTTGAGTTTCATTTCATGTTCAAAAAAAATTTCGAATTATTTTTTGCTAGTAGAATATATAGAATATGATTGAATTGCGTAATAGGAGTAATATTTATTAAGTGCATGCCAATATAGCTATCTACCTGTCCGCATATCACATCTTTTATCGTAATTTCACTTGTGGCAACAGAAGTCAGGTCGCACTATATCATAATTCCTATTTTTTCTATTGCATATAGAAAATGAAAAAAGAAGGCATGACGATTCTCTATAGGGATATGGGATATGTACATAAGAGCGGTATCTGTGTAACAATTTCTGTTTTGAGGTTTACATATACACATATATATTGTTATAATTTATATTGTTATAATTGAAATTGAAAAAGATTGATTATTGAAAATAATTGATACTGATTAGTCATAAATCAATTTGATTTTGTTATGCCATTAAGGAAACGCAACAATTTGAGATACAAATTGAAGAACCTTTCACTAATTCAAAACAACAAAACAAATAGTTAATGGTTCCAATTTGCCCTTAATTTTTAAGTCTTTGACCAGAAATCTATTTTTTATCTTATTTGGATCGAATTTGGTTTGGCGACATGGCCAAGTGGTAAGGCGGGGGACTGCAAATCCTTTATCCCCAGTTCAAATCTGGGTGTCGCCTGATCAACAAAAAACTTGGGATTTCTTATTCTGCTGATTTAACTCGACGAATTCTGTCCCCGGAGAAGGAGAGGCAAAAGGATAAGCCTATCGATACTTTATTTTTAGAATCTGTAGTTCTATAAAGAAAGTCAATTTTTTTTAAAGAAAGTCAATTTTTTTCTCAAAATCCGGGCTTTGGGTGTGGCCCAAACCGGTACAAATAGGGATGAAGTAAGCCTTACTTATTAATATGATTATGATTTTAATATGATTATGATTGGTTCGGACATTTATTTTATAAGTAGAATAAATAAAAGTAGAATAAATAAAGAGTTATAAATAGAATAAATAAATAGTGAAAGTAAATTCTGGGATTCAAAACTACGAAAGTAAGAGGTCGGAAATCTTGGTATCCAAAGGTTCCTAAAGGACACTCCATTTTTGCTACTAGGATTGAAGAAGAGATTGTACGAAAGACTATCAAGAATTCCTAATTATCTTACACTACCACCGTTGTGTCTACTGACTCTGTCTGGAATTCGATTGGATAGGCTGATGGGAAATCAATTTAGAAGTTGTGGAAAGGACTGAAGATACTTTGTATCCAGACTCACGAGAGTCTCTGAGTACTCAAACATTCAATCAGGATAGTTGGTCGGCTCTTATTGAGTAAAGAGTAAAAGTAAAAGTTGAAGAAACAAAAAAATTTCTTTGCCCGTGTAGGATAGGGGGATTACGAAAAAAAGAAAGAATGTATGTAATACTGGTGATGGTGTCTCCCCATTCTTTCACAAAAAAAACAGTAAGGCTTAGATCAAATAGGAAATAGAGGTATCTGATAGATAGTTATCTATCTTGATGGTATATTTTGATGTCTTTTGCTTATGAAAAAGGGTAACAAACAATAGGTCTTAGTACTCCTACATGTTCCATTGGGATAGGAGTATTCCTTTGCTATTTCATTTTCCGAGAAAAGGTGTGTGTATTGTATTTATGCTTAATGCTTCCCGATTCTACCAGAAATCTTATAATCTTGTTACGAGTAGATTCATTGGATTGGTTCATCAATAGCCTTAAGTTAAGTCAGAATTCCATTTTGACTCTGTGCCATTGATTCCACTATGATTATTGATCAATAATGGAATAATTCCTTCATAGAGATAGGAGACATAATTTATATGGATATAGTAAGTCTCGCTTGGGCTGCTTTAATGGTAGTCTTTACATTTTCCCTCTCACTCGTAGTATGGGGAAGGAGTGGACTCTAGGGGTACTACTAATCGAGTAATCGATTGAGTAATTGAATTCTATCAATTGTTTAATTGATCGTTTTGCAAAGCTTTAAAAAAAGAATGTCTCTGTTTCAAAATTATACTGAAATACAGTAATGAATAAGAAAATACAATAATGAATAATAACCATTCGATCAAAGAATGAATGATTACTATAGTTGTATTTCGAAACCTAAATCTACGCATGATAGGAAATTTTTTCCAACCGAATTCTTCCTAAATATTCTATTTTGATAAACCAGCTCTTACCAGAATTATGGATATTACAAAAAGAAAAAATCTGAAATTGGTTTTTTCTTTTTTTCTTTATTTGTTTCCCTCTTTCTTTACTTTTACTGTTCTAAGAGAAGAGAAAGCCGTTCCGCTATTCTAATTATATTAGATTACGACAATACATACTTTCTATTGGAAATGACTAGTTGTTGTCCAAAGAGGTTCTACACATAATAAGATTAGATCTTTCTTCCGTTGAGCGATCCACATATCGCGCATTTCACCTTTTTTTAGACTCCTAGAGATTTTTTTATGCTTTTTTGACTCATCTCATGTCATGTTTAAGCATAAAAAATTGGGAAGGTCTACTCTATTAATCTACTTCTTTTTCAAATCTGAAGAAGTTATCATGGAATAGAACTCCGCAGATCATCTGTTAATGGATCAAGCAATGACTTCTTGAGATGGGAAATCTAAAAAAAGAAAAAGATTCTTTTCTTTGGTTTCGTTTTCTTTTATCTTTTTTTATTTAATTTAATTTATAGTAGAATATGCCCATACTATTTTTGTCTTGCTCCATTGATTCCTTTGATAGATCTCGGGACCTATACCTATATATATATAAATTCTAAGAAAACCAGGAATTAGAAGAGTTGGCCTTCAATTATTTTGAATTGATCGAAATCCACACAAGTAAATGTAGCCAAAAAAATAATAGAATTGGACTGTTATTTTGATGTACTATTTAGATATACATCTAATCTATGTACATACATATTGTATATTGACCTAGATATAGGCTTTCTCTATATAAAAGCCTATATCTGTATACAGTACAACTTTCTATGAAAATCATTAATAGGATAATAAATACTATACCATACTATCTCGGCTCAGATACTACTATCTCAGATACTTATTATCTCAGATACTTATGATTCCAGACAGATCATTTCATTTAAGACTTGGAGTTTGAATCCGTTTCTTTCATTTATTCAATCATTGATAAGAACTAATAAATCAAGTTTCAGTCAAATTAATCATTTTGACTGACTGTTTTTACGTAGATGATAAGTAAAAAGGCAGTAGGAACTAGAATGAACAGTGCAGTAGCAATAAATGCGAGAATATTTACTTCCATAATCTCATTGTTTTTTTACTTCGCAATAACTCGGGATCTAATCCCATAGAGATGAGAAATTTGATTCCTTTAAATTCAATGGGATGAATTGCATCCTGATGATACTGAATCGGATCAATATTATGAATAACAATATCTGATCTATCAAATCGATTCATCGTCGAGAATTGAATAGTATAACATAGGAAGATCCTTTATCCATACTAAATCTGAAATGGGACTCCTGATCCAATAAAGAATCCCATTGAATTTGCATCCTTTTCCACTTTTTCTTTTCTATAAATAACCCTACCGTCTTCCTTATATACTCCTCCTTCGTTATACTTATACATACAATTATGTACATACAATTATGAGGTATTATATGACTGGTATTCTATGAATCACACACAGATCCAAAGAGTAGAAGTGAGATGGAAAAAGGACGGGTTAAGTATAAAAGATCTAATATAATTCCAACAAATTTAATAAAAAGGAACGTTGCTTGGTCTTTTCTTTTATTTGATTAGTATCTCTTTCTTCGATTGGGACTGGAAGGCATACATCAAAAATTAAGTGTGCAATTTAAATGAGAATGAGATAGATTGTTTCCAATTAGTCATTGAGGATACACAAACAAAGTCGAAGCTAAAAAGGGTTGTCGTTTAACCTGACAAGTACTCTGTCGAGGTAATTATGTTAAGTTCATTATGTATTGTACAATAAACGAATACAATTTGCGTATGTACTCTCGGTAAAAATAGGAGCACTCTATTCTATTTCATTTATCAAGAAAATCGAAAAAGAAAGTCAGACGAGTATCTCTTAAAATACTAAATATAGGAATACCACCGATTGTACGAATCTATATATGTTATGTCTCTCCCTTATCACTCGGCACTAGTGGAATAAATGGAAATTCCTGTATTTGTCTGATGATAAATGCGAAATGAAAAACAAAAGAAATAAGGATCTCCACTGGGGATTAGATCTTGCTCCCTGTCTCCTTTTTCACGGAAAATAGAGAAATTCATTTCTCCATTCATCGGTCGGATCCTAGTTCGGGACTGACGGGGCTCGAACCCGCAGCTTCCGCCTTGACAGGGCGGTGCTCTGACCAATTGAACTACAATCCCAGCGAGGTGTATGGTATACATATTCTTAATGGTTTCAGAAAAACATTTTCTTCGTCGCGTTGTAACAGAGACACGAATGATATACTAACTGATATCATATACACGATATCATATACACATAGAACACATAGATATGGACTATAGTGAAAGTGACACGGATTACTAGTAACCTGTGTTTATTTTTTTTATTGCCAAAAATGGATAATCAACCTTTCATTGAGAAAAAACGATTTTTCCTTTCATAATCTTTGCTTTGATTAAGTATTATGAATCTAGATCGTTAGAAAGAAAAGATCAGAACGAATGAGAAAAACATGGATAGAGAAACAAAAATGGACTCTTTCTCTTTTACGGATCAGGTATTTTTGTTTCTGGGGGACAAATTGGTTATATCATTGGTTATATCATATTCATGGAGCGGCGAATTTTTGGGCCGAGCTGGATTTGAACCAGCGTAGACATATCGCCAACGAATTTACAGTCCGTCCCCATTAACCGCTCGGGCATCGACCCAGGAAGAATTCCTTCTAGGCTTATTGATAATCCATGATCAACTTCCTTTCGTAGTACCCCCAGGGGAAGTCGAATCCCCGCTGCCTCCTTGAAAGAGAGATGTCCTGAACCACTAGACGATAGGGGCATATCCGCCCAACTGTCATCATACTATGATGATAGTATGAGTAGTTTTTTGGAATTGTCAATATAATCTAATGATATGACTAGATCTGAACACTCTTTTCTACTTTTATGTTATGATTCCATAGAATTTTGTTTTGGATTTGATGGTTCATGAATGAACCATCCCATACTATTTTATATAGCGAAAGGAGGTACAGGACTCCGTCAGTTCAGGCAGTGATTGGTCCGACAGAACAGAAAAGGGGGTAGAACCCCACTTAATTTCTTTTCTTCAATTTTAACTCATTAATTTTAACTTAACTCATTGCTTCGTTCATTGTTCAGATAAAATATGCCTATCACTATCTCACATTAAGTCAGAAAATTTAAAAACGATAGAAATTTTCCTTTTTTCTTTTTATTTTTTTATAAGAATTCGGTTCAGGGTACGAATACCCTCATCACATGATTCAAGAAAATCTATCGAATCTATGTCGATGTCAGATTGGTACATGTATCAATCATGTGAATCTTGTTTTGATGGGTCAGTAAAGGTAAACAAGCGGGGTCGGTCTTGAAACAATTCACTGCATTATTTTTATCAAAAAAAAAAATAAAAAATTTGCCCACTTTTTACTTTTGGGGGGTAAATCAAATTGATTGCTCCTAAATGAACTATGTATATATTATGTGCATATATGTATATATCATGTACATATATTATGCAGTAGACTCATAATGGAAAAAGGCTATAATTCATGAATCGAATAAAACAAGCCCTTTTAACTCAGTGGTAGAGTAACGCCATGGTAAGGCGTAAGTCATCGGTTCAAATCCGATAAGGGGCTTTTTCCACTAAACTAAAGTTTTAGTCTTTGTTTTTCGGTGGAGAATAGAGATTTCTTTTTATTTCTAAAAAGAAAAGGGTAACCACCATTATAATGACTTCTGATTATTACGAGTTATAGTTAAAAAGTGAAACATTATTCATTATTATTAGTATACATTATTATTAGTATAAATAATAATGAATAATTGTAGTTATTAGAACTAGTCTACTCTGTACTGACAAAGTAGTCCTCTTCATGTCTAATTATTCAAATTTTTGTTTTTGGACAGGAATATTCTAGATGTCCAATCGCTATTATGAATCGCCAAACCAAAGTATTCTTACTTCTCCATTGTTTTTATCAAACCCAGCATCAAATTCTAAATCAATAAAAAGTAAGTGGACCTAACCCATTGAATGACGACTCTATCGGCTATTCTGATATTTAAATTCGATATAGATGAAATTGTACAAGCGGATTTTTTATTTCCTTAGACCACGCAAGTCAGGAATTTGTCGATATTTCCGATTTAATGAATCTTCTTCTTACCGAATGCTCCATGGGAATAAATCGATATTCTTTTCCGCTACATATAAAAGTAAAAGTTTATTTCGAAAATATATTTTTCAATATCTTTCCTTGATTTCAGAATCAGATATTGTTTTGTTCTTCCGCCAATGCAATAGAGAACGAATGCGAGAAAGGGACTTTACTTTCATTTCCAGTCTACCATTATTTAAATATTTAATCTAGTTTAGGGGCAGGAAAAAACAGTGAATTTTCTTTTTTTGTTTGTT
>PYDT01000117.1:0-47500 GCA_004837865.1 Musa balbisiana | reverse complement strand
CTATGAATGCATAAGCAGGTAAAGAGTACATGTGTTGAGCTACTAAGGAAGTAATAACCCCTAAAGAGGCTAGAGCAAGACCTAATTGAAAATGAAGCGAATTATTGATTGTGTCATAAAGACCCTTATGCCCACGCCCTAATCGACCCCCTGGAGGAATATGTGTTCGAAAAGATCTTTGATTACTGTGCCCAATCCCGAAGTTAGTTCTATACATATGACCAGCGATCAGGAAAATAAATGCAATAGCTAAATGATGATGAGCAATATCGGTCAGCCATAAACTTTGCGTTTGTGGATGAAATCCACCGAGAAGGGTTAGAATGGCAGTTCCTGTTCCTTGGGAAGTACCAAATAAATGGCTACTCGAATCAGGGTTTTGGGCATAAAGATTCCACTGACCCGTATAAAAAGTGGCCCAACCCTGAGGATAGGGTAATACATCTAAAAAATTATTCCTCTGACTTACTGTCCCCTGATCCGGAATAGCGGACATGAAAAACTTTTAATGTTTTTTTTTTTTTTTTCCTGTCCAAGCCAAAGAACTCACTCCGAAAAGTCCTGACAAATGATGATTTAGACGAGATTCGGCATTTTTGAACCACGAAACGCTTGGTTTCCATTTTGGTTGTAAGTGTAACCAACCCGCTATTAAGGATATAGCAGAAAGAAATAATAGAAAAAGAGCTCCAGTATAAAGATCTTCATTAGTGCGTAATCCGATTGTATACCACCACTGATAAAACACCGGAATAAGCGATATTCATGGACCGGTAGCACCTCCTCGAGTAAAGGCTTCTACAGCTGGTTGACCAAAATGAGGATCCCAAATTGCATGAGCCAATAGTTACGTAAAGGTCTGTATCCATGTACTCAACTTCCTTGCCAAGCTACAGAAAGAGATTTCCGGACGTCCACAGAAAGATTATTGCTAATTGCCCAAAGTGAGAAGCAAAAATGTTCGGAAAAAGACGTTCCTCAGTAATATCATCATGACTCTCGAAGTCATGTGCGGTAGCAATACCAAACCAAATACGACGAGTAGTGGGGTCCTGAGCTGAAGCCTTGGCTAAACCTCGGAAATCTTAATGCCATAATGCCTTTCAAATCCTCCTAGCCATTATACTACTGCATAATTCTTGCTAAGAAGAATGCCCATGTTGGCAATTCCACACAGAATGTAATGGGTTTACTCCTACAGACGTCCTTGTACAATGCTCAAGGCTCTAGGCTGAGTAGCAGGAGCAACTTTTAATTTGTTATGAGCCCAAACGATGGAATTCAATGAGTTCTTGCCAATAACCACGGCCACTGAATAGAAAACATTAAACTGAAAGCCCAGACAAAATGAGCCACCTAGGAAAAAAGCAAAGACCATATGCAATAATGAAGAACCCATCAAGAACTGAATTACGAGCTGCCTTTGCCCAGAAGAAATCTCGAAGCCACCCCTTAATAGTAAAGGAACTCTGCGCAAAGTTTCCTCCTGTAATATGATCGTTAACCCCTTGATCATTATAGTACCCCAAACACGACTGCATTGTCCAACACTGAAAATGGAAAATAACTACGGAAATCGCATTGTACATCCAGAATAGACCTAAGAAGACATGATCCCAGGCAGAGATACTGGAAGTGTCCCCCCTCTTCCAGGTCCATCACAAGGAAAACGAAAACCAAGATTTGCTTTATCAGGTATCAAACGGGAACTGCGAGCAAATAGAACACCTTTCAGTAGTATCAATACAGTCCGTGGATCGTAAATGCATGATATGATGGACTAAGAAGTCTGCGGTTCCTAATGGAATAGGTAACAAAGCGACTTGCCGCTACCTGCTAACAACTCACCACCTCCCCAAGTTAAGCTGGTACTGCGGTGCACCCAGGAGCTGTTATGCCGGGTGCTAAAGCATGGGTGTTTTGTACCCATTGAGCAAAGCTGGGTGTAAGGGTATAGCGGTATCTGCAAACATTCTGTGGACGCCCTAAAGAGCTCATGGTATCATTATGATATACAAGCCAAAACCGGTGAAAAACCGAAATCATACATGCCCCGTTAAGATGTGATATGATTGCATCGCGGTGTCTAAGACACGATTAATAGATCGTTGTATCGAGTAGTTGGATCGTAATCTCTTACCATAAAAATTGCGCATGTGCAGAAGCACCAACTATGAGAAAACCACCATCCACATGTGATGTGTGAACAACGAAAGTTGTGTACCATAGTCAATAGCTGTATTTTTGATAGGGAGGAATGGAATACATATGGTGAGCTACAATAATGGTAAAGAGCCGAAAAATAGCAGGTAAGATGTGATAATTGAGCATTGCCACGACGGTGTTAGGATTTCATAGAGTCCTTTATCGGCACTGACTGGAAAATGGACCTTTATGAGCCTCTAAAATGTCTTTATGACATGACCAATGCCCCATGTTATATACAGATGAAACAGCGTCAGAAAAGAATGAACATAGCTAATGATGGTGTGCAAATATCGCGTCAGCCATAGACCAATGTTATTGGCGTCCAATCCTCCACGAAAAGTAAGAAATTCCGCGTATTTTGACCAATTCAAGGTGGAAAAAGGGGGTTGCTCCCGCGCAAAAACTGGGATAAAGTTGAGCCAAAAGGTCCCGATTCAAGATAAATTCATGAGGGAGTGGTACTCTTTAGGATCAACTTCCCCCCCAGCGTTCGAGAAATTGGTTAATCGGTAAAGATACATGATTTGGTGTCCCGCCCAAGAAAGAGACCCAAGGTCCTGTAACCCCGCTAAGTGGTGATTTAACATAGATTCTAACATTTTGGAACCAAGCCAATTTGGGGGCGGCTTTGTGATAATGGAACCAACCAGCAAAAAGCATTAACGATGCAAAGACCAATGCGCCAATGCGGTACAATAGAGTTGAATCACTAGTTATTCCAGATGCTCGCCAAATCTGAAAAAATCCGGAGGTTATTTGTATCCTCGGAAACCTCCACCCACATCCCATTCAATATTTCTTGACCTACTATTGGCCAAACTACCTGGGCACTGGGTGCAATGTGAGTGCGGATCCTAGCCATGCTTCATAATTGGAAAAAACGGGCGCCATGGAAGTACAAATTTTTTTGGCCACTCAGCCAAAGAAAGATAATGGAGAGTTGACCAAAATGAGCACTAAATACTTTTCGAGAGAATCTCCTCCAAATCACTGGTATGACTATCGAAATCGTGAGCATCAGCATGTAGGTTCCAGATCCAAGTGGTAGTATCAGGGCCCTTAGCTATTGTTCTTGAGAAATGGCGGGTCTGGCCATTCCTCGAAAGACGTTTAGGGGATCCTAGCTACAACAATTTTCACTTCTGTGTTCGGCGAACGAAAATCATTAAGTCCTCCTCTTTCCGGACAACACATACAAAGAGACCCGCCAACAGTTTTAGTGAACCTCTGAAAGATAGCTATTTTATTTATGTTATGATTAGTCCTTTCTTTCATACTCCCATACATATTTTCTTAGTTAGTCCCACTAGAGCAATTATTAGTTAGGCAACTAGAGCAATTAGATATTGAAGTCAATCCGAGGCAAGTGTTCGGATCTATTATGACATAACGATTAGGTGCCCAACGGACCTTATCTATTGGAAAGTCCTTCCCAGCATGACGAAAAACTATTTTTTGTGCAAACGAGGTAATTATTATCGGAATGTTATAATTACCATATGAATCTACTCCATGGAATAGCTATTACTTACTCTAAATTAAATCACACAGACCATTTCATTAGCATTAATAAGATCATTCTAATCTTATCTGGTATTGAGTCATTCGAAGGTACCCTTTATTAGCTTTATTAGTTTTATTTCTATATTTGTATCGGATCATTCTCCTACGAGATACCATACAATGAGTTAGAAGGAGGGATCTAATATAAAAATGTCTGATTGGATCTTTTCTGGGAACGATCTATTTTATTTGATTGATGGATCCAACAACTAATTTTAATGAATTAAAAAAGAGAGTGGTTTTATTCGAAACGCCTCGTGATCTTCAACCAATTATGTGCTTCAATATAATTACTGGACTAAGCGCTATAGCTTGTTTCCAATACTCAGCAAGCTTGATCGAAACAAAAGCCTCCCCGCAATTTCAGAATCACCCTGTAGAATGGCCTGTACTCCCCGGTCGGCAATAGGTGGTTCCTTCCCTTAGAACCGTACTTGAGAGTTTCCTACCTCATACGGCTCGGCAATCGATTCTTTTAATTGGCCCCATCGAATCTACCTATGCTAAACTGAATTAGATTTGTCATAATGTATCCCTTTTTTGGCCCCTTTGTGTGTTGGGTTTAGCCAGAAGAAGTTAATTACATAAGCTTTACAAAATATAATTTTGTCAATAACAAGTTTTGTCTTTTCTCCCACTTCAGAAGAATGATTAGCATAGATAGCCCCTATATCCTATAGATAGTGTTAACTATAGTGTTGAATTTCTGAAAGGTAACTATCTCGGTGTCATATATGAAATTTATATAGATATAGAATCTTTGAAAAAGACTTTCCTCCATAAGATAAGAAAAAAGAACTTACTATCTTGGGATCTGATGCTACACCGCTGCCTCAATACTTTAGTGGATCACTCATTACAAAAACTAAGTTGATTCCTAACTTTTACCCGTATTATGGCAGAAGTAAGCAAAGCAGTTCTTAAAACCTCTATCGACCAATAGTTTGTTTAATTGATCTTACGGTGCTTCTCTATCAATTCAATCCTTTATCCATAGAGGTATAGTATATAGGCTGTATCTATTTCTTCCTATTTTGGTTCTCGTGAAGTCTCTTTCATTTGCTGCAGCCTGATAAAAATCGTTGCTTTAGACGATGATATGTAGAAAGCCTATTTTTTCTAGTATTTAATAGTAGATGGACTTTTTTTCCTTCTTTCTATAGTGGAGATAGTCGCACGTAATGACAGATCACGGCATATATTATAAAGCTTGTGGTAAGAATGGGTTTCGTTCTAGTGCCCGGAAATAATATTCAAAGACGTGTAGGCTCTCCGTTGCTTGTGTGTTATAAGGCATATGTTATAGAGTATATAACTCGACATAGGGATCAAGTTCTGGCGCGTAGATTCATAATAATTCTGTAAAGCTTCAGCAATAATTTCCTTCGGATTGAGCCCAAACCTCCGTTACGGTCTCGTTCATTCTATTCAAAGAATCTCCGTCCAGAACCGTACGTGAGATTTTCATTACTACGGCTCATCCCTCTGGGCATATTAATAAAGGAAATAATCCATGGAATTAAAATTTCACTATTGCATTAGAAACTACAGGAGCTGGATTTTTACCCCCCCCCAAGAAATTCTAGCCAGCCTTCCCGCAAGAGTTTTTTCTTAACACCAATCGTATTAGTGATAGATGGAAATGTAACTACAGAAAATTCTTTGTCCTCAACGCCACTATTTCCAGGAATTGTCACTTCAACGATCTTTGATGGTTATACGGGTACACAAAAGTACGAACGAGATGGATGTTTGTTGTCCCAACCATTCTTGTTAGCCACGATCGATAAAGGAAAAAGGGTACAATTTATACAAAGTTTTGTGTGTTGATTCTAGGGGTAGTGCTTCTTCACCCATGCGCCTCTATTGGGACTAGTGGAGTAGGATTGCCCCGCAAGACGGAACCTATAGGTGTAACCTTTCGCTCAATACTAAAATCGGACAATTGAAGCCATCTGAGGCGTGCATCAACGAGGATACACAGACAGAGGAATTGTTCTATCTCCAAACTTCACCTTCACCAAGCGTGAGTTTATTTCAAAAATTTGGTTCTTTCTATCCCAACGTCCCCTTTCTTTCTCGTAATACTGAGGACGACTAGACTAAAAAAAAAAACAAGCAAAAGAATCAAAATCGCACATCTACTGTAATAGGTAAAGGCCTTTTTTATCGGAAGTTGTTCGAATTATCGTAATAAGATATTGGCTACAATTGAAAGGAGGTCTTAGTCAATAAAAATTTGCATTTATCCGAAGATTCTAGGCATTAATTAACCAATCCATTCTCATTATATAATCGTTCATTACCCCGAGGGGTAATGATCTCGCCGCAAACTAAAGAATTGTACAGTACGAAATAACATAAAAAAAGACTAATTCTAAAAAAAGATGTGTACCTTTGTTAAATTGTCCCTTTTTGTTTGGATTGGACAAGGAGAGATAGGAAATATTGGAGGTTTCATTACAATTTCGGTAGTATACCAATGAACGGAACCTATTACTATTTCATCTAAGTTGAATAACAAAATGACTTTATTTTATTGTGGATTCTGATAACTCGAGAAGTTTTGATGGTTATAATCCAAATAGGAAAAGAATGAGATACGGCCTTAAAAAAACATAGAGTAGAGTAAGGTAAGCATCCATTTTGTTTTTTGTTTGCATAACATGGATACGCCATGCCATACAATTGAAATTAGAAAAATCCAGGGCGATTCATAATTGTACTAGATCTATGGGGTAGCTGATGAGAGAAGTTGTTGTTGAGAAATAGGAAATTTTATTTGAAGGACTTATCCTAGGGAAAACCATTCAGCAGTATACCTACTGGAATAATATGAATGACTCGCTATTCACTCGGTTTCTGGTCATACTAAGTTATGTAGGAAAGATGGCGAGTGGTTCAAGGCGTAGCATTGGCACACTGCTATGTAGGCTTTGTTTACGAGGGTTCGAATCCCTCTCTTCAGTTTTCTTAATTCACCAACTTTACTGGCACACAATAATCAATCAAATAAATTGAGTACCATGCAATCACAACAAGAGACTGACCTTTTTTGATAGAAATTCTATATTTCCTAATTACATTACTGTGGTACGTAAATACAAATATCGGAAAAAGAAAGAGCAAAAAAAAATCTTACTGCGGATCCATTTGTGATACGTGAATGAGGGGGAAAATGCGGATCAGGCCCTTAGATCTATTTATTTATTCGGCGAAAAGAGACAAAATTCTCTGAAACTTTCTATGTACTTTCGTTAGGTTCAAGTCTGACGGGAAGACAATTCTACGACTACAACTCATTATTTTCAAATCGATTCCATTTACGATCTATTATTTGATTACTATCCTTATATTGAATGAGTCACAAGTAAATGTTTTTGGGCATTCCTGGGGGGGGATAAAGCAATATAATTTTGAATCGAGCTTTCGATCTTTGTTATCCGGCGTAGTAATACTATCTCTGGGTTACAACGATAACTTGGTATATCCACTATACGACCATTAACTAAAATATGTCTATGGTTAACTAAGACTGCTACAGGAATGGCGAAAGCCCCTACACAATCGGAAAAGGGATGTTATACAAAGCATCTCAGTAATTGTAGTAAAACCTGATGTTTGACCCTTTGGCTGTCCAGCGATCTGCCATATCGAAGTAATTGTCGCTCTGTCAGACCATAATGAAACGCAATTTCTGTTTTTCTTCTAGACGAATACGATACTGCGATCTTTTCCCAGAACGCAATTGGTTTTTAAGATCACTTCCGGATACTCCGGTCTTTCTAGTCGTCCTGGTAAAGCCCCCAGACGGCGTATTTTTTGAAACGAGGTCCTCGGTAACGAGGACATAAAAGACTCCTTTTTTATTTGATTGATTTTATTGAAATTATTTTTTCAGATAAAAACATGAAACTGAACTAGAAATTACGACGACCACCTAAGGGATAAACAAAGCAAAGCTAAATTACCGAAAATACTACAAAGTAGAATAAAATAAATTGTATCAATAGCCGGATTTTTTGTATATATAGGAAGTTGCAGCTCGTTTTCTGATTTGTTCGGTTAGAGAGAGATATAATTGTTCCATACATTTTTTGGTCATGGTTGCAAGTTACCACGACATAAACCATGGAAAAGGAGGAGAGAGATTACAATCACGGAAAAATCGATAGAGAAAAAGCCGGCTATCGGAGTCAGAAGACGAGACATCGCAGTACAAATGCGATGCTCTAACCTCTTGAGCTAAGGGGCTACAATAACATAACAGAAATAGTAGATAGAATTGAGGAGGAAATACCGGATTTTAGCTATTCGCTGATCTTATCTATTAGCTTTCGTTAATATTAACTATAACTATAACTATATAACTAGATAGTATAGTTCTATATAGTTATATAGTATACTGAGTTATACTTCTAAAATTATACTCTCTAAAACTATATACTATAACTAAACTATATACTATAAATAAATATAATAAAAGATTTGATCTTCTTCTGGATATTATAAATTATCTAATATAATAACAACATGATGCATTTATGATTTATATATAATTTATTAAATTATTTATTATATTATAATTACTTTATATAATTATAATATGAATGGGAATATAACAATGGTTAAATGGAAATTTTGATTAGAAAAAAATCTAATTATTCTTAAAAAATAATTATTTTTTAAAGCAGTTATAGACAAATTATAGAAATGTATTTATTAGGAAATAGATCATATTCATATGAAGTTAATTTATATTATGTTAATTATAGCTATAGCGAATCGGTCTAAGATAAAAAAAAAGATAAGGATAAGAGACAATCTAAATGAAAATGAGACAATTTCTCTGGTTTGATTCGGAAAAGGCGGCGATAGGACCAAAAAAAGAAGAATGATAGCGACCGTTCCAATAGTCCAAATCGCACTGTAAAAATGAAGCGGAGGGGGGCAGAAAGAAACATATAATGTTGGATATATCTATCATATGAATTGCGGATACATCATGATGAATCATTTTGATTTGAACAGTTCATTCAATAAATGAACTGATGGAGGATAGCCAAAAAAATCAAACAGCAGCATACACTTTTTCAATATAGAAAACATTATATAACGAATTCAAGGGTCCAAACAAAAAATAAATGAAAAGATAGTGGCATTCCAACTAGATCTTGGTATCAAAGGGGATATGGCGAAATCGGTAGACGCTACGGACTTGATTGGTTGAGCCTTAGTATGGAAACCTGCCTAGTGGTAACTTCAATTCAGAGCAACTGGAATTAAAAATGGGCAATCCTGAGCCAAATCCTTAGTGTGAGAAAAACAAAGGTTATAAAAACTAGAATTTAAAAGGATAGGTGCAGAGACTCAATGGAGTGTTCTAACGAATGGCGTGACTCGTTTTGTTGGTAGCTGGAATCCGTCTATCAAAATTACAGAAAAGATGGTCCTATATACCAATATACTTAATTTTATACCTACTGCCATACTCCAAACGATTATTCATACCCGAATCTATTATATTATACTTCTATAATAATGTTATACTATGAAAAATTATAATATGCAAAAATAATTCCCGAGTTATTATGAATCCATTTCAATGGAAGTTGAAGGAAGAACGATATTCCATATGAATCATTCATTCGCAAGTTGATAGATCTTTTGAAAAACTGATTAATCGGCCGAGAATAAAGAAGAGTCCTCATTCTACTGTCAATACCGACACAATGACTTTAATAAGTAAGAGTAAATCCGTCCGACTTTAAAAAAATCGTGAGGTTCAAGTCCCTCTATCCCCAATAAAAAGCCTATTGTACTTCCTCGTATTATCCTCTTCTTTTTTTTCATCAGTGGTTCAGTTCAAACAAATCCCGATCTTTCCTCATTCCTCTACTCTTTCACAACGATCCTAACTAAATCCTTGTATCTCTCCAATTTGGATAGAACCTGTAAAATGACAATAGGGCAAGAATCTCTAGTATTGAATCATTCACAGTCCATATCTTATCCTTACACTTACTTGTCAAATTTTTTACTACTTTTTAGTCCTGTAATTAACATAAGACACAGTCATCCCTAGGAGGATGCACGGGAAATGGTCGGGATAGCTCGTGGGTAAGCGGCGTGACTGAAAATCCTCGTGTCAACCCGTTCAAATCTGGTTCCTGAACACGTAAATAATGTCTCGGATAGATTGCATACAAATAATCGAGATAGATCGGCGTGAATAAGTCTAGAGCCTGATACGATTTACTCATTAGAGTTACATATTTATCATCTCGCTGTATATATATAATATACCTCCTTGGGGGATTGTAACAATATATGTAGGGTGGTTATGGTAAAGAACAAAGTGGAGGATATGTCCGTCTCTTTTTGCTTCTGTTTTTATTACTGTGCGTTCGCTCATTCAAAAAGAATATTAAGTCTTCATCTATATTCAAAATAAAATAATAAGTAAAAAAAAAAAAAAAAAAAAAAAAAAAAAAACTAAAAGTCGAGAGGAGTTAAAAGAAGCAATAGACGAAGCACTTCAGACACAGACAAATAAAATCCAATCACTGTTCATTTCGTCATTTCATATTTTCTTTTGGGAATTATTCCATTTCTCACTCTTGCATTACGTTAATTTCGGGGGTCCATATACATATAAGGAAGTTTATGTGCGCGGTCACAAAGTCATAGTGCAGAATCTTGTGATTCATCCCATTGTTCTGCTATACGAAATGGATTAGATCTATTCCAAATTTGGAATATCCGGAAGGTTTTTTTTAGGTTATCCATAAGCGAATAAAGTCGGTTACTTTCTGTAATCTAGAAACGGAACGTAAACATATTCTTCACTTGACAGCGGGAACTCTGGAATCGTGTCATAGTCGATAAGTAACATTAGTTTTTATCCATTAATGAGCATCTGTATTCATAGGAAAATGGGGGTAATTCGTCCTACGTAGGGGCCACACCTATCACTTTCCGGCATACAAAATTACGTTTAAGGCGTGGAGGATTATCATAGAGATTCCCAACATATCATAAGAGATTCGCGTGCTTGAAATCCAGCATTCTCCAAATCAGAACACAGAAGGATATAGGAATTCTTGGGCAAATATTTATGCTACCTCTTCTGGTTGCTATCCCATACTGTATTATTCGTAAACGTTGTAAAACTGGCTAAAAATACGCCTGGTGCTACAAAAAAAACCATAGGCACACGGATCGTAAAATAAATTGTTAACATATACATATGAAAGTGACAGCAATGGAATCCCAATCCCTCGTTTTTCTTTGTAAAGTTTCTATGCCTCGCAATCAAAGCCCAAAGATCTATGAACTAAATCATGTTGACTAACCAATCAGAATCAACGATCCTGCTGCATCTTCTTGAGCTCTCCACTTTGTGTATGTGTATGAGTATTCAATTACAATGACTTTTTAAAGAGTGACCTTTCTTTTTATTCTGCACAAAGAACCTGTAACTGTCTGATTCACAATTCATGGGGAGATAATGAACTTGGATTTGAAAAATGTTTCAGAGGTATCTCTGAAGTAGATGGTGATTGATAGGGCAATTTGATCATAATTTCCAGTTGAGGACTGCTACGTCGACACACAAAACTTGTGATTGGTAGTAAAAATCGATTTTCTGTTGAGACACAGTTAACTCAAGATTTCTCGAGATATTCTTACGAGTTGTGTTATAGCATCATAACCGCCTCTGGTTTAGGTGGGGCAGCCCGGCCAAGAGGACATCCGACAGGAATAGCTTATCGACTCCAGAACAGCGAACATAAGAATCACCAGTACGAACAATCATCCTGTAATAGTACATGCTCCATAGCATGACATATTTTGGTTCAGGCATTTGTCATATAATCTACTAAAGAAGGAGCCCAGTTCATTGTTACTGGCGGCTGTTAAAAATTAGGTCTGCTGTCGAGGTCGATTTGGTACCAATCCAAACGATCAAAGTCGAATCTAGAGACGATTAATGAAGCAAATGCAATGAACAACAACTGGTACGTTATCGAAGCGGCAATAAAACTGGAAAGTCTTGACCAATTCGAAAGATCATGCAATGTAGATTGAAATAACGAATTGGTAATTGTTTTGCAACTAAGGGAAACTCACTCCAAATTCATAACTGTTTCAATGTAATCTGTTCATTCTTTTATTTTATTGTCTGAATTTTTATGTTTTCAAAGGTTTTAAGACCATTTCCATGTCCTTTTCGCCATGAAAACTGACACCAACAATGGGATACCGCACAAAAATTAAGCTTCGAAAAAGACAGATAACCAATACATCGAAAACTCATTGCACCAGTATAAAGAAAGACCGTGTCAAACATCAAAAACAACAAAACTAGAGCAAAAGTAATAGCGGATTCGAAATGGTAACCAAGCATCCCCAATGGTTTAACCGATTCATACCTAGAGCGTTCTTGGTCCTTCACTAACCGGGGAAAACTCGGAAATTACAAATGCAAAGATAGGAATAACGCTTGATATTATTGAACGCCCAGAAAAATATCATATTGGGAAGCAAGAAACATGAAATGTACTCCTATTAATGGGAATATGCTGAATTATTCGATTCGAAGCGGAATGTCAATTCATCCAAACTCTATCTTAGGCGAACCAAGAATTGATTTGATCAAATCAAACGCATATTTTAGAGTTTGTTTGCTGTGGCGGTTTTGGTTTTTAAAGATTATCTATGGAATCCCACTTACATTTTTGATTCGATTCTATTTAGATATGGTGTAGACATAGGTGCGCTACACAAACAAAAACTATCTCACTTTGTCTTGGGTTCTCTATCCTCTAGAAAAAGGTATAAAATACTAAAATATCCTATGACTATAAACAGTTCTATGCCTATAACATACTAAAACATCAATAACCCTATAATATAGTAAGAAATATCCTATACCTTAAATACTATAATACTATATAATTAGAATATATTTGATTATATATAATCAACATAATGAGAGAATATAATTTTCAGTTCCATTTTTTAAACTTAAATTTTTCAATAGTCATCTGGGTGTAAATGTTTAGGATTTCTAGCCTCTTCTATTTTATTCGAAGTCTTACTTTTTATTAAAATCTGGGTATAGGATCATTGCTTCATTGATTTGATACGAATCGACTAAATAATCTAATGAATCGAATGATTTTGATCTGTTTATTGTCCTGATTTCATTTTCTATTTTTTCTTAAATTGATTCAATCCGTGAATTGAGAGGTGACTATA
This sequence comes from Musa balbisiana, assembly GCA_004837865.1. NCBI lineage: Eukaryota > Viridiplantae > Streptophyta > Magnoliopsida > Zingiberales > Musaceae > Musa > Musa balbisiana. Next base: position 34,465 of record PYDT01000117.1, on the reverse strand, counting down.
ACAACCTTATATTTTCATACAAAAAATTGGAACTTGAACTGTACTATCCCACTCCTCAGAAATAAAAGAAGAAGAAAGCGAGTTACTTTCATTAGAGTTAGAATGAAAGATTCATCTATTCGGACCAATCTCTGTAATAAACAAAGATTACGATTTGGGACTGAACCAAAATAATTGTTTGTTTTGTACGGCAATTAACGCTTAATAACTAATAATATAATGGTAAGAACAAGCAATGGTAGATTCGCTACAAGAAACAGGTTTTAGTACAGCAAACTTATAGACAATGAAACATAGCAAAGAGTGGAGTAGTAGAATCGAAGGAATCATAACTGATTACCTAACATTTTTCAAATAGAAAGACTAACACATTAGCGAATGATTACGAGGAACAAAATCAAATCACAAACCACTCAACTCATAGAATATGAAGAAGAACGTTATATATTTCGATTTAGGCCCAATTCGTTATCTCTCCACTTATCTCTGAAGCATCTCAATAAGGTTGCTCTTGTTCTCCAAAAAACGATATGGATTAGTAGGGGGATTCTCAATAAAAGACAAGACCAAGACCAAGAAAAAGAATAGGTCCTAGACCAGTGACTTAGGATTCGCACTTGTTGGTCCATAGAAAGAAAACATACTAAATACAATATAATATATTAGATTCGGGCATACGGACTCGACCCGTCGCCCTCTCGGTAAAACAGATTCAACCTGATATTATCGAATAGATTCGAACTGTTCAAAGACCCACATGCATTTTGTGGCATGGGGTTCTTGATCAACTGGTGTAAAGAGCAGTTGTTCACCATATTTTTTCTTTAGAGGAAGATAATGGATGGTTCCAGTGCTCTGATTTATTATTTGTATTCTGATCTAGGAGCAATACCAAGGTTTCCAAAAAGAAAGGTTATCTTGACGGAGGTCGCCGTCGGCCTAGATAAACCTAAGAAATGACTCTCTATAGCCTCCGCTGCAACAGTCGAATAGGGACTTCATTACACCTTAAAGTCATAGGACGAAAAGAGGTTATTTGGAGGCCCTTTATCATTATGCTAGCATTGAATGGGCTGGGATTTACCTTATCAACATCAAATCAATGGCGGGTTCTATTGATTTGGCAACTGATTCGCGCCTGACTCGGAACGACCCAAATATTGTCGGCTATTGTTCTCTTGTTCCCTCGAACCGATGGAGTAAGACATTGATTTCTCAATACGAATCAATTTGTTCGGTGCCTAATAGGCTCCTTTGGAAACGCCTTGGCGCGCGTCGAAACGAGGGCTCTACAACCTGAGCTCTAGCCCTGTCATAGAAATCTTTAACATATAGATAATTCTTGTCAGATGGAATTCCATAATCCACATCATAGCTCTTTATCTATTATTTTATTTCCGCTTAACGAACAGATAGTATTGTTAGAAATAATTTCCACCTTACTCCCCGAAGTGAGGGTATTTTGTGGTGATAAATGACCTACTGTAACTCGTGGTTAGAGTATTGCTTTCATACTGCGGGATGGAGTCATTGTTTCAAATCAAATAGTAGGTGAAACTTATTAGATACCGGAGTCGATGAAATGAGTAATCTACTAAGTGTTTCTACCCCATCTTCTTTTTTTGTTTTATCAGACTAGATTGATTGTGGTCAATGGCAAGAATCAACATGTGGGTATAATAAAGAAACTGGTTTAAATAATTCCTTTATTATTGTGAGGTAATGGACTTGACTAGTAGGAAATAACATGGACAGCCTTATCGGGTCTAGCTTCGTCTGAGGAGTAGATTCGTTCAATTGCTTGTATCTTCCCCTCGCTCTACTCAAGTTAGCTTCAGCATTTCAAGAGCTTGTGGAGCTTAGGCGGCTCCTGTCAGTATTATTGTCCAGCATCATTCTCAAATGGTGATTCATTCTACTATTAGCGAAACACCATCAGAGCACCGTTAACCATTGTCGTTGTGGAGGCGTATTCTAAAAAGACCTATTACTACAGCCGTTGCAATAGGGGCGGTGGTTTGGTAACGCCAATTTGGCCACTATTAGTAGATAACTTATTTCTTTCACTTTTGAGGTCCAAAACTAAATTCGATTAGGAGTCAGCCACAAAGATTTTAAGGTCATTTATTCAATTTGCTCTCCTCTTTAACGTTCCAGCTTTAGCGGTAGATTCATCGATGTTACCTACTAAATAAAAAGGCCTGTCGGGACAGGGAAGACTGTCTAACTCTACGGACAAAGGATCAGTGCAAAACCCCTACTTGTTCGCAGACAAACATATTCTTCCTGGAGACCAGTAAATACTTTTGCCACCTGGCAGATAGGGTTGTGCTAAGAAACGCTCGATTTTCGGCTCTTGATACGTAAAAGATCTACTTAGGATAATTGTCCACCTAAGAATAGCTATAATGTATGAAGTGCTTGTAACGTTGTGAAGTTTGTTAACTCTTGCGCAGTGTCAATGTTCCTGCCACGATACCGAGGTTTAACATAGTGGCCGTTGAATCAAAGGATCAACTTGGAAAATCCTTTGGCAGTCATTCTTTGATATACGGAGTCGCATCTAAATGTGCAAATGTCGTTGGCAGGAGCAGGGCGGTCAAATAGTCCGCGGGTACATAAACAGGCTGGCCGAGTTCTAGATCTCTTTGAGAAGTAATTTTTCTTGCAACGAACCCATTTCTGTACTAAGGGTAGGTTGATTAACCCACTGCAGACGGCATTCTCCCCCATAAGGCGGATACTTTCTGATCTGCTTGGACGAAAACGACAGATATTGTACGATGAATAGAAGTACGTTGTCATCACATCCCGAAATATCTCCGCGCATAGTTTTAGGGCGTCAAACAACCTATAAGCTTCCGGCGGGTTTCATTCATTTGACCTAGACTAGCGTACGTTTGATTCTGCAATATTTTTTCATTAATTATCGGATTCTTTCATTTCCAGGGTAAAAGATCATTTTCGCTTCAACGAGTACGTTGCCTACTCCGCAAAATACGATACGCCTCCAGGAGCCTTGGCAATGTTGGTTGATCATCAATGGATGAGTACTATTTATACTCGATCCTCCCAACTAGTCCGCTTTTCCCACGGCGATAAGGACTAAAAGATCCATCACTTTCATTCATGTATTCAAAGATTGATCCTTGTCTCTAAACTGTAGAAAGGCAGGTTGCAGGTCTAGGAATAGGAGATGTTGTGCTAGTGGGGGATCTACAGCACCTAAATTATCAACAGGTACCCAAGAAAGTTGAAAATTCGTCCGAGGGTAGCTCCCCGACTGGAAAGTTCGAGGAGCTCCCGTGTAAATTCACGTCCATTTCCTCCATCATTCCATCTGTAGCACTCCTAGTACCGCTCTAACTCGATTATTTCATAATAATTGTTGTACAGAACAATTACATGATTGGTATGACCGATAGTATCTCGAACCTTAACTACAAAGCGTTATATAATATTAGGCATTCTTGCCGGAGGAAAAAAACCATCCAGTACCTGGGCCAATACTCTGAGCCCCCCCCCCCCCCCCGATACGCCCTAGGTTTTGTCTTCAAGTGTGGAACACGCAGGACTAGAAGGGGTAGGATTGATTCTCCATAATTATAATTAAAGGTAAAAGTATGTCGAAAGGTTTTTTTGAATATGCATGCCAAGTCGAAAATAATGTCCGATCGCACGTTGAGCGGTTTCATGCACTAAGAATACCTGGGATTAGCACTTGATTAGTTGGTCCCACCCAACCGAATACGATTCAATCGTTTACACCCTTCAATGTAACTTTTTAAGTTCAGCCATCCTTCTTTTTTCAAAAGAATAAGTAACCTGAAGTCACGAGTAATTCTCTTTCATTTCTCTATCATTAATAGAAAAACCATCCGTTTAGATTCATTATCTATAGAAATCGAAACCCGAACTCCATTTATGATCATTTATTTCGGATCTCATGGCCATTGTTCTTTTTTTTTTTTTGAATAGATATTGGATTTCCGCCTAATCTATCTATTCGTTATACCCTTTTAGGATGAATTATGCCTATTTTCACATCTAGATTTACATAGACAACATATAATACCTGTCAAGAGTGAATTTTTCTTAGTATTTGATTCCAAAAGAGGAGAATCCATTTGATGTATTGTAAACTTGCAAAAACAAACATTGGGTGTGGGTTGCGCCATATATATCCAAGACGTAAAACAATAATGATGTATTTTGATTAATCAAATACATGGTCTAATAATGACCATTTCATTTTAACATAAATTGAAATTAAGTTGATAATATTAGTTTATATTTTTTTCTTTTTTTTTTTTGAAAAAAAATTTTTGTCGAAAGGTTGTCATTCACGCATCATCTATATCGAGTAACCTTGTCGTTGTGAGAATTCGTTATTCATGATGGTTGTAGGGAGGGACTTAGGTCACCACAACCGAGACTAAAGCAAGTGTTGAATTAAATCTGGTGTTTTAAAGATTCAATTGACTTATATACTCCTGACTACGAAGTCCAGATACTGATATCTTGCAGCATTCCGAGTAACTCCTCACTGGAGTTGCCGCCCGAATAAGCAGTGGCTGCGGTAGCTGCCGAATCTTCTACTGTACCTTGACACCTTGTGTGGCCTGATGACTTACCGTCCTGATCGTTACAGGGCGATGCTACCACATCGCGGCCGTTGTTGGGGAGAAAATCATATATTGCTTATATTAGCTTATCCTTTAGACCTTTTTGAAGAGGTTCCTGTTACGTAACATGTTGTACTTCCATTTGGGTAATGACTATGGGTCCAAAGCCTACGAGCGCGACGTCTGGAGGTCCTGCGAATTCCCACTTCCTTATTCCAAAACTTTATCAAGCCGCCTCACGTCATCAGGGTGAAAGAGATAAGTTGAACAAGTTGGGCGTCCCCTTTGGAGTACTATTAAACCAAAATTGGATTATCTGCAAAAAACTACGGTGAGCGTTTATGAATGTCTACGTGGTGGACTTGATTTTGTGAACCAAAGATGAATGAAAAGTGAACGCACAGCCATGTTATGACAACGTTGGAGAGATCGTGTCCCTTCTTTATTTTTGCGCCGAAGCAATTTTTTTAAAGCGCAGGCCGAAACAGGTGAACTCAAGGCATTACTGTGAATGCTCACTGCGTGTACATGTGAAGAAATGATGAAAAGGTCCATATGTGCCAGAAATTAGGAGTGCCTATCGGAATGCATTGACTACTAACGGTGGCTTCACTGCAAATACTAGCTTGGCTCATTATTGCCGTGACAACGGCCTACTTCTTCACATCCATCGCGCAATGCATGCAGTTATTGATAGACAGAAAAATCATGGTATGGCATTTCGTGTACTAGCTAAAGCATTAGTAGTCTGGTGGAGATCATATTCACGCCGGTACAGTAGTAGGTAAACTGGAAGGGGAACGTGAGATGACTTTAGGTTTCGTTGATTATTACGTGGATGATTATTATCGAAAAAGACCGATAGTCGCTGGTATTTTCTTCACTCAAGATTGGGTCTCTATGCCAGGTGTCTGCCGTGGCTCAGGGGGTATTCATGTTTGGATATGCCTGCTCTGACCGAAATCTTTGTGGATGAGTCAGTACTACCGTTTGGCGGAGGAACTTTAGGACACCCTTGGGGAATGCACATGGTGCAGTAGCTAATAGGGTGGTTTAGAGGCGTGTGTACAAGCTCGTAATGAGGGACGTGATCTTGCTCGTGAAGGTAATGAAATTATCCGTGAAGCTAGCAAATGGATGCCCTGAACTAGCCGCTGCTTGTGAAGTATGCGAAAAAGAGATCAAATTCGAATTCGAACCAGTAGATAAGCTAGATAAAGAGAAAAAGTAAGTGTGCATAATTCAGTAATTCATGTTTGTTTCCTAATTGATTGCACTAAAGTACGGCCCAATCTTTTCCTAAAAAGATGGGGCCGATTGCCGAATAAAAAAAAAAAAGAATGAGCATTCTATACTATGTATTTGCATATATCTTTTATATGTACAGATGTACAGATCGTACCTATATATACAAGATAAGATCGAAGAGCACTAAAAATCAAACTTCTATGTCTTGTTTGTTGGAGCCATAGGATTGGATTAATTATGGATCCTTGGGATTGGTGGACTTTTTTATATCTCCTAGTTTCAGGCCATAGATCAAGCCAAGGGAACGGCTCCTTTACCTCCTTCTATATTGTCTTTTTCGTTCCATTTTAATAGAAACTTCATTATGATTGTACGGAAAACAATTCTTTATCTTTATTATAGAAATAAAACAACTATCTCTTTATTTCGATGAGAATTTGCATCACATGGAAGAAAGCTTGTGTATTTCTATTTTAAAAGTGAGAAAAAGTTCTATCAATATATATTGAAGTGATACCTCGGCTTCCCACAAAAGAGAATCATTTTACTTCACTATTTGATTTCTTATCAGAATTAAGCTACGAATCTAATCCTAATCATTAGGATTGTTAACTAATAACGAGTAAGTATTGAAAGAACGAGTAAGTAGTGAAAGAAATGATTCTCCATCGAATGTATTGTATTTCATCAAATAGGGGGTAGAAAGACTCTATGGGAAAATGGTGGTTCCGTTCGATGTTGTCTAACGAGAAGTTAGAACATAGTGTGGTAGTAAATCAATGGAGGATAGTCTTGATGGTATTGGACATACCAGTAGAAGTGAACAACCTATTCTAAACGATACGAAGAAAAAGATTCCTAGTTGGAATCATAGTGGTAATTATAGTTTCACTAATGTTTGATTCTTTATTGAAATCAAGGATATTTGGAGTTTGATCTCTGATGACACTTTTTAGTTAGGGATAGTAATGGTGACAGTTACTCTGTATATTTTGATATTGAAATCAGATTTTTGAGGTTGACAATGATAGTTCTTTTCTGAGTGAACTAGAAAAAAAACTTTCTAGTTATGTGAGTAGGGGGTATAAGAAAAAGAATCACTACTATTATCATACATGATGCTACTCAATCTGTTGGAATAAATCACTTAATAGTTGCATTGATAGTTATCTTCGTTTTGAAGTCAGTATGAAATAGTTCTATTTCGGGTGTACCACAATTTACAGTTGGACAGGATTTTATTAACTCATTTGTACTGAAAATAGAAATAGTAGTGAGGCGGTAGGTCTAGTAAAAGACTAGAAAAATTTCAATGATGTCCAATGAAGAAGTAGAATTCCATGAAGAAGTAGAATCAGATTTCCATGAAGAAGTAGAATCAGATTTCCAGAAGAAGTAGAACAGATTTCCATGAAGCCGTAGAATCAGATTTGCCAGGAAGAAGTAGCAATAGATTTCCATGACGAAGTAGATCCAGATTCCATGAAGATTCGAATCAGATTTCCATGAAGAAGTAGAATCGGATTCCAGGAAGAAGTAGAATCAGACTTCCACGAAGAATTAGAAATCAGACTTACATGGAGAAGTAGAATACAATGATTCAATATAAATCAACAAATACAAATTTATGGTCAATGCGAAACTTGTTATGGATTAAATTATAAAAAAATTTGTAAGTCAAAAAGGAATATTTGTGAACAGTGTGGTATCATTTGAAAATGAGTAGTTCAGAGTACAATGAACTTTTGATTGATCCCGGAACTTGGGAGCCTTGGATAAAGATATGATATCATAGACCCCATTGATTTTCGTTCAAAAGAGGAACCCTTATGGAGATCGTATCGATTTTTATCAAAGACGGACAGGTTTAGCTGATGATATTCAAACAGGCCATTAGGTCAAAAAAAAATGGTATTCCGTAGCAATTGGCGTTAATGGATTTTCAGTTTATGGGGAGGTAGCTAGGCCGTAGTAGGCGAGAAAATTAAGCGGTTGATCGAGTGTGCTACTAACGATCTCTACCTGTCATATTGTTGTTGCTCTGTGCGGAGCGCTGCAGAAGGAGTTTGAGCTTGATGAAAATGGCTAAAATATCGTCTGCTCATTATTATCAATCAGATAAAAGTTATTTAGTATCAATTATTACATCTCTACAACTGGTGGGAGTAACAGCAGTTTTGGTATGATGGGGACTATCTTATGCTGAACCTAACGCCTACATGCTTTGCGGGGTAAAAGAGTAATTGACACAAACATAAAAAAACGGTAATACCTGAAGGTTCAAAGTGTCGAGTATTTATTCCATACGGTTTATTCGACCCAATAGTACCACGTATCTTTTATAAAGGTGTCTGGGGGAGTTATTTCAGCTCCACGGTTTCCGTTTCCCTTGAATCAAGTGCAAAATGTAAGTATAGCACTAGATTCGTTATGATTGTAGCGAAAGTATTTAATTGTCGTAATCAGGTGTTTCTTGGTGAAATACAGTTCTCCTTGGAATAAGAGACAGAGGTTTCGTATAATTTTTATTTTCTATTTTATTATATTTATTTTTTTTTTATTTTTAATTATTTATAATTATATTTCACTTAAAAAGAATATAATACGAATAAAATAAAAACATTTTTAGGAATATGTTAGATATAATATATAGGTTTCTATCTAATCATTATATTCTAATATAGAAGATTTATAGCGTGATATGACTTAATTACTGATAATAAAATAATATTATTATACTTTTTATAACTATTAAATATAATAATGGCTTGATATACTTTAATCGATATTGATATCCTTATAAAGATTTCAAAGTTAATAATTGATAGCATAGGAGATATCTTTCTATAGATAGAAATATTTAAAAAGATAGAAATATTAAATGAGGCACCTATTCTATGACAGATCCAACTTAACTCTATTTGTGCCTTAGGGGCTAGTATTCCGGCAATGCAAATGTTTCCTCTTTCTTCCATGTCAAAAAATAAGATTGTCCTAGACCCAATGGACGAATCTTATAACCAATTATTTCAACATGGATGATAATAAGAATTTATTGTGTATATGGATGAATGGTGGCTCTTTCAGAACCACAATGACAGAAATGTTATGCGGATATAGATATCTGGCATAAAGCATGTATATGTGCATTAGCTGGTTCAAAAGGGATAGTGAATATTTTAAATCGAAAGTCAATGATCTAACAATTCCTCCTAATGTTTCACATCAGAATGGTGCAGTGATGAAAGTTACTTCGGGATCAAGAAAGGTAAAGTAAAAATTTGGGGTATCGATCAATTCCAATCGAATGCAAATGGATCTCGTAGAGTAGTGACATTGGCGATAGAACATTATCTGGATTAGAACTTATCACGGGGTTCTTCTCGAAAAACGAGTAATTTTTGCTGGGCTGTATTTTCCCTTTTTTCGGTTCACTAGGTTAGTAGTGGTGGAACTTCCAGGTATCTGGTAGAATTTTGATATCAGTATTTCCATCTCAGCAAATCATTTTTTCCACAAGGGATCGTGTGTCTTTCTCGAGATCGCGGGTCTAGTCCATTAGCTCGATTTGTGGGCACAATTTCGTGGAATGTAGGTAGCGGTTATGACGCTTCGTAGAAACGACGGACTAGTGTGTTTTTCGCTGGGATTTCCTGGAATAAATCGTCGCATCTTCCTTCGTTATTAGGAGAGATAGCCAATCAATCAGAATAGAGGTTAAAGAGGGTCTTATCATCGTCGTGTTCCTTTATAATGGAAATCAGAGGCCAAGGAGCCATTCTTGACTCCGTACTGAGCGGATTTTACTCCACGAGCAATTAACCAAGCTGCGAATTGGCTTTTCTTGGGTACAATTGAAGTATTTGAAAACGAACGAAGGAAGAATAAAAATGAAGAATTAAATATGTTCTCAAGATGGGGAAGGAGACTTGAACCTATCCGAACCTGATTTTGTAATACAGATTCATCTTTTAGGCCCCAGATTTGAATTGATACCTTTTGGTTAGACGTTGATGAAACATTCGAAAGAATTAATGATCCAGGGGGAGTTTTCGTCTCGAAAACTCGATTCGTACTTCAAGGGGGGGGTTTTCGAGTATCAGCAAAGGAACAACTGAAATTTAAAATGGTTCAAAATTGAACAATGAGATATCCGAATCATATTTATTTCTTTTTTTCTCATTTTCCTCCGAAAAGGTCCTTTCTAGGTATATATTCCTTCTAAATTAAATAAAAAAATAAACTTATTACACATAATAGGAAAGGATTAGACCCATAGGTCACTACCTTGTTATACAACTCGTGCTGCAAGAAATATGATCAGATAGAGTCAACGAATGACGCAGGTTAATTAACAATTAATTCACAGAAAAAAAAATGAAAAAAAAGAAAGCATTGGCTCCTACCATATCTGGAATCGCCGTATTTGCCCTGGGGGTCTCTTTTCATTTAATAAATGTTGGAACCTTGGGTTACTAATTGGTGGAATACAGGCAATCCGAAATTTTTTGAATAATATTCAAGAGAAAACGTTCGGAAAGATCCCTAGAATTAGAGCACTATTCCATTTGGGGACGAAAGATAAAGGAGTCCCCGGAAAAATACGCATATACAAAAACTCATATAGGAATAACAAGGAAAACAATTACAATTAGTCAAAGCACACAAGATATGAATCCCTATCATTTTGCATTTCTCGACAAAATATAATCTTTGCGCTATTCTAAGTGGTTATTTTATTCGGAGTAATGAAGAACTCGTCATCTGATTCTTGGGTTCAGAATTCCTCTATAATTAAGTGACACAATAAAGCTTTTCTATTCTTTCGGTACTGATTTATGGATAGAGTTCACTCGACACATGTTGGGACACTAATGCTCGGTTCGGTCTACACGCTTTTGATTGATCATTAACGATTCAAATTATGGGGGATTGTTTACATTTTTACAGTTATTTAGCTACAATGTGAAATATTTGGATCCTTCCTTTTTTTAAATCGTGTATCGCCTCGCTTGTATTAATCATTCATGAAGGAATAAAGAACTCCTTTTGATCTTATTATATCACTCAATCAGAATTTTCTTCGTGTATAAAGAAAGATTTTCAATTGTACTTAATTCTTTATAATTTATCTGTTCAAGGTATTCGTCCTATATTCCAGTACAATTATTCAGTACAATGACAGCCTCGTTTATAGGGACATATAATTTAGCTACCTATCTAATTTATGTAGCAATTACGGGAGCCAATGATTGAGAATGCAAAATAAAAATACTTTTTCTGGGAAGGAAGAGATGACTCATCAGTTTCTGGTATCACGATAATGAGTATATGTAAAACTCGGGCATCTATTTAAATGAAATCCATTTTTGCGCAGCAGGGTTGAAAACCCGCGAGAAGAAACGGGAGAAGTGTATGGGCCATTGCCATTTAGCTAAAAACCCGTGGATATTGAAGTTCCGAAGCTGTCGCTTCCGATCTGTATGTGAAGCAGTGGTTCGATTACCTATGATAAGAACTGAAACAAGTTCGTGTAATGGTAAAAAGGGGACTTTGAATGTGGGGATGTTCCATTCTACAGAGCGGATTCGATAGCCCCCTTGATGTATTTTCCTGAGTTGAAGAGAAAGATCGGAAATACTGTTTTCAGGTACGTCCCAATAAAAAGAAATATTTTGTGATAGGTCCTGTTCACGGTCAGGCAAATATAGTGAAATCGTCTTTCCATTCTTGCCCCCGACCTGCTACGAAGAAAGACGTTCAATTCTTAAAAATTATCCCCTATACGTTAGGTGGGAAACAGCGGAAGGGGTCAGATTTTCTTGAGGTTAGCCAAGTAACAATACCGGTCTATAATGCTAATCAGCAGGTATAGTAAGACGAATAGTACTAAAGAAAAGGGGGATAGAAATAAAAGTTGATGACGGTGGACATCAAATGTGTTGAATATATTACTCAAGGACCAGAACTTCTTGTTCGAGGTGAAGCCATCAAGCTTGCCAACATTAAACAAGCAATCACAATGTGGGAGGCTTGGTTCAGGGAGATGCGAAATAGCGCGTCACAAGGACCCATTTACGGTCACGGTCTTTTATTCTCTTGCATCTGTATTTGGCAAAAGTTTTTTGGTCTAAAAGAAACAGTTGAAAAGGTTCAATGGTACGAAATGAATTCTAGGTGACAGAGATTCCTTAACATCAAGTTGGTAAAAAGCGCCGAATTTTTTTGATCCATACAATTATGTAGATCAAAACAATCTGGGAAACCTTTTTGGTTGCTTTGTTCTCTTTTTTTTCGTTTTGCGGGATGTCTGGATTCATTAATGTAGCCGATTCTTAGTAAAGACAATGACATACAAAGAAAGCGAATACGAGCAAGGATGGGAAAAATGAAAGAAAGAAATCCTTTAGGAGGGAGTTATAGTCTGACGAGTCTTTTCTATTGCGAAGCAAGAAAGGGCGGAAAAGCCTTTTTCTTGGGTGTCTTATTAGCGAAATATAATTATTTTTTCTACTGTTCGGCAAAGATTACCATTCCTTCTTTCGGGTCACCAGAAATCTTTTGGTTGGAGATTCATAGGAAGTTGTGGACAAACAAAAGAGCGAAAGGCTTAGGGGAAACAGTGATGCGAACTAGAATTCTTCAATTAACTTAACTTAACTTAGAGACATTATTCAAGAGAAAGTATTCAAAAAAAGTATATTATAGGAGTTACTAGAGTAAGTTATTAGTAGTTTATTATAGAAATATGATAGTGGTAGTATAGAAATGATTGGCAGGATGTCTCATCGCGTAGAAATCTAGATAATATTGGAGTATGCAGAAAATCCCTTGATTACTCTTTTCTGGTTTCTTCATAAGCGTTAAGTATGGAGGGAAAGGACGAAACAGAGATATGAATCAATCAATAGATTCAATTCTTCAAACAACCTTATTAGAAACAAAAAGAATAGAGTGGTTGAACATCAGAGCAAAGGACCCGTTTGTCATTTCATTTCTACGAATATCATATTTTGATTATGTGCTGGCAAATTGGATGTTTATGGATAGATCAAATCTTTACTTCCTCTAAGCGTACGAAAAGCACTCCACGGGACCTTACCCTCCTTGTCTAATAGAGCGCTACGGTCCCGTTGAGTCTTTCTTATCTTCGGTCTCCCTCCGGTTATCGCTTACTAGAGCGTGAACCAACCCAGAATATGAAACGGAAAAGAAAACACTATTAAACCGATCAAAGGAACCCGTTACAGTTACCAACCAGCCAAAGAGGGAATCCTTCAGTAGTATCGGCCATTTACCCCTACTTCTCCACAATTTTCTCCCAGGTATGCTAGAGCCAAAAAAACAGCCGGATAATTATGAGGATGGTATCTGTCCGAAAATGGGATAAGAGAATTCATACTATTCTCTTTCTTTCTTTTCAAAATGAAGGATAATTGAAAATAAAACAGCAAGACAAAAATTGTAATAACCCCCGTATAGACTGGTACGCTTCAATTCAAACCATTTTGTTAATTCGGGTTGTTGTGATCGCTCTATAATTAAAATAGGTTATCGTTGGAGACACTGCATTGTGATAATGACCCCAAAAAGAACGGTAGGACAGATAGTCCGTGAAAGCAAACCATCGCCACTGTTAAAAATTGGATATAGGTTCGATCTATGGTCACTGGGGGCATCCTAAAAGGATTTACTAAATTCATCAGTTGTTCCAACGAACCCCAAACGGGGCCGGTTATCAAGGAATACCTGTCGGCTTCTGTGAAATACTCTTGGCAGCGGGACTTCAAAACAAGTTGGTAAGCTAAAACCCGTACTGACGAATACCAACCCGCACTGAATAGGGAAGTATAGTAAGCATGAAGACCCAGTATTCGAATCTGGTAATAATATCAGAAAAGAAACGTCTCCGTGCTTCAGGACATTTGAGCTCCACACAAATTTTGGTAATTCACAAAAGGGGGGAATACGATTCTGAAAGATGGGATCAGTAAATGGAAAAAAAATATGAATTGCATCTTTGTGAGATCGTCAATTTTGTACCAACAGGTTTATTTCAAGTATACCGAATCAGTATAGCTATATTTACTCTGGCACAGCAACGCAAGTCCGCGATCGGTACGCGAAATGCACAAATTCTTTTCTTCTTTTTGTGCATTGGTCTATGCATATAACTATATGTTATCAAAGACAATAGAAAATTACTTCAAATTCATTATAAGATGTTCAATATGGATTGTAATAGAAAGTAAAGATCGTGAAAAGCGTGACTCGATGGTCTTCTAACTAATTTACGAAGCATATTTAGGAATATTCACTATGCGAACAATTATAATATTCACCATTCAAGATATGTATGCGAAATCTATAATAAACAATTTTGGGGTTATTAAAAGTTTTTTTCAAATCGTTTTTATTTCAAGAATTGTTGGTCGTATTAATACAATAAATATTACGTAATACAAAAATACAATAGTATATCACTATCGTAGTGAAAGAAAAAGAAACAGATAACCTACTCTCTAGTGAAAAAGAAAACAGAACCAAGGTGGAACACTCCATATCGTGATGCGACCGTATTGTATTAATCCAAAACAAAGGTTCTTTCTGGACAAACTAGACGGATGGAACTCCATGATATGGAAGACAGAATATGCATCCTAAAGGCTAATGGACCGTTGTTGTTTTGAATCGAGTTTGACCTGAACAAAAAGAATAAAAATAATAAAATTAAAAATCAAGTAAAGTTTTATTTTTTTCGTTAGATCGTGGGAACTTGTTCTTTTCTCTTCGAAAATATTCTGTTATGGGAATTAAGCAACCTATTACTGTACTGAGTCCAATGAGTAAAAATAAAGAAAGGGAAATAGTATAAGGCCGTTCGTCAAAAAAGATTACGATCCTATGAAATAGAAAAGGAAATGATAAAATGGAATTTCAAATCCATGCTGTTATTCCAAAATTATTTTTTCTTAAATTAATTATATTTTATTTAATATTTAGATGTAAGTTTAATTTAATATTTAAGTATAAGTCTATAAGGATGTAGTTTTGAAGACGTTACACTGCACCGTTTTATACTATACTTTATTATACTTTATATTTTACTTACTTTTACTATTACTTATTAAACTCCAAATTCACACAAGGATCTGTTGAGCCGAACATAGCGATGCGGTCACAGTCACAGGCAGATGAACGAATTTTTATACCTATGTTCCCTTTAGTAGTCTTTATCATAAAGATTGATGTGGATCCAGAATTTTCAATTGGAATAAACTAATTCTGTCCATTGATTTTTTCTTGCGTGTATTTTGTAAAAAATTGAAACTTAGGTAAGTGGTTTTATCAACATATGTAGCAAAGAAACATATCTGACATTTAGCTCTGTAATTGCGTACTATACCTAGTGATTTCGGTTTTTACTGGCTGCTTTAACTAACTCAGCTCTATCATGGTTTGAAAACACGATACGACTTTTTGAATGATTGAATGCAAAAAATTGATAAAAACGCCTATTTCTTGAGATTCCGGATATCTATGTTCTTTCTCAATCAATGCCAATTCTTGGTCATTGAATAAGGATAATTTAAATTAATATTTAGGAAGATCGTCCTTTCTTTTATTCCTTACCAAAACGAAATGATTGAGTTTTCATTGGAATCGTCTTAGGTCTATGTCCTATTACTTTAGCAGGATATTCGGTAACAGCATATTAACAACTCAGTAGACGTGGTGATCAGTGGCCCTTGATTGGTAAGGATTTCTTTCTTTTTTGATGACTCAGAAGGAAGGAGGTAAAATTCAAGTTTCAGTTACAATCAATTTTGTTTTGTAAATTATGTTATTGTGATTCGACATCAAATAAAACCGAATACGCTCTGTAGGATTTGAAATGCTACGCACATCGGGTTGTGGAGAACCGCCGTCTACCGAACGGACACTAAGAGCGCTTCTCTCCTATGACAGGAGATACGACGTGTACTGTAAAGAAAAGTAATTTTTCTATCCCCAATAGTCTTGCATACATATAGTCTGCAGACCAGAAGGATTATGCCAATTTTACCGTTCTCCAATGCATCCTCGTTACTGCCATGGGACGAAGTAGATAGGTAGGGATGACAGGATTTGAACCCGTGAATTTGTACCAAAAACAACGCGTACCAAGCTGCGCGACATCCCTTTTCAAAATTGTTGTAGTTTCATTGTACAAAATCCCGTGTCTTGTTTTCCTTCGTCATTTCTCCTCATATATACAATTCTTGTCATTCTTTCTTTTGGTTTTTTGGTTCAATAATAAAAGGGAAGTATAACATCTGAACCCAAAGTATAAAAAAGTGATGGGATCAGTAATGTCAGGAACAAAGGGATTAGGATTTTTTTCCTTTTACAAAAAAGAAAAAAATCTATTGCTCATTGACATATCGATTGAGTTAGGAAGCCTGTTAGGAGGAATTCTGTGGAAAAAAAATCAAATGATCTTGAACTACGCATCGACCATATATGTATTTACAATTCTATAATAGAAGGGGTTTTCACTGAGAGAGCTAAAAACCTATCTCCTCCGTGGCCTGTGCCACGTACTCATGGGTTGGGTCGTTAGCAGGCCATTGATAGAAATTAATCGGTTATTTCGGAGCTTGTCATTCCCCTTTTTTAATTCTAGTTATGATTGATATGCGAAAGAAAGAAATCAAATTAGGGGATACCAATTCACGTGAATAAAATTTCTAATTCGCCCCATTTTTTCAGTTCTTTAGGATAGGAAGGAAAAGAAAAAAGTGTAATGAACCTCAGCCCCCAAAAATGTGGTAGATCGAAGATCGAATTTTGGAGAACAGAAAATGAAAATGTGGATCCAGTCACGGCCGAGTTCCACGAAATCTAGCAATTAGAAAGAAGGAATTTAACTAAAATATAATAAAATAAATATTAATAAAATATGAGATTTAGGATAGGGGAACAATATTGGAGAGTTAGAAAGATTGTATATTTAATTATTAACTCCATTAATATTACTTTATGTATTCTATTACTATTATTCTATTAAAATTGTTACTCATTAATATAATATTAATTATCTATTATTATTCATTATATAATGAAAATGATAATTGCAACGAAATACTTAGAAATTCCATTTAGTTAGTACTTTCTATC
The DNA here is from genome assembly GCA_004837865.1 of Musa balbisiana. Taxonomy (NCBI): domain Eukaryota; kingdom Viridiplantae; phylum Streptophyta; class Magnoliopsida; order Zingiberales; family Musaceae; genus Musa; species Musa balbisiana. The sequence continues at coordinate 17,432 of PYDT01000117.1, read as the reverse complement.
CGATTTTTTGTGTTCTTTTTTCTTCTTCAGCTCGGATCGCAAAAGAAGAGTAAGACGATCCAAAATTCAAAGGATGTTCATGGCCAAGGGTAAAGGATGTCAGAGTCATAGTTATTTTGGAATGTACCAGTGGTGCACGAAATGATGCAATAAAGAATCGCCAGGTATTTCTAGATTTATATTACTCAAAAGAATCGACACAATACTGCATGGTCGATTAGATGAGGGAAAATTTTGTCGCTATTGTAACAAGCATCGATTCATGGAGAAATAAAGAATAGATCGAACAGAGCGTGGTGCGCTCTCGCCAAGGAAGAGGAAGAGAAACCTTAACATATATTTAACATATATAAGACATAATGTATACAAATCAAACCTAGTTTGGTTCGGACTGAATGAAGGAATAAAGAAATATAATTTTAGAAAGAAAGGAAATAAACCATGGAGAAATCCAAGCAATCTTGTCGAATCCAGGATCTTTCGTAGGCGTTTGCCCAATGGGATGGGGATCGAATCGAGTATAGAAACATTTGTTTTTGAGGTTTAAATTAGTCGATTTATTAGTGAACAAGGAAAAATATTATCCTATGAGGTGTGAATAGAGGACTCTTTGAAACAACAACATTAATTTAATATTGAAATAAAGCAAAGCCAGTATTTATTCTTTGTTACCTTTTTCTTAATAATGAGAAACAATTTGAGAGAGCCGCGTCGATCCCAGAATTACTGCGTCCTAGAACCAAAAATAAATAGACATTACTCGCAATTGACTCAAACCCCACATTGTAAACTCAAGCTCAGCATTGATGGTTTTGTTCGAAAAGGCCTAAGAATCTAGAGGGGTCCTGTGTTATAGAAACAAAAAATGGAGAAAGAAAATTTTTTTATGAAACATATTCGTTCATGCCTATATATCTTAATTGCATTTTTATTCTATTTTCCCGGAGTCCTTCTCCGGGGAATTCTGTTTCAATCATTCCTGTACGTATATTACTTTAGCATCTACTTAATGATTTAGAATCTACTTTATTGATTGATTCTTGTGGAAATCATAAAGACAATTCTTATTTGATATTAGTATTTGTGCAGGTATTTTTACGATAGAAGCACTTGCTTCTTGTACAGATTGTGTATTAATCTACTATAACATCAAGACCTTATTTTCACGAGTTACTGATTTATAGAGTGATCCACAAACGACGAAAATCCCTCTTTTGCCTGCTCTATCTCGATGAGAGGGAAGCCAAAGATCTCATTTTCTGGATAATCGTTCGATTAAGTCTTGAATGAGCTCCTCTAGAGGTTGATGCAAATACCAACGAATTTTTTGTTCGACGTCTCCGAGCTGTTGTATATACCGTAGACTTGTCATTGAATCAAATAAACCTTAATGAATAACTAATTGATTTCGATTCTTTCAGTCATCCTTTTCCCCTCTCACGGTCGATTAATAACAAAACGGATTATTCCGATATATAAAAATATAAATTCCAATGGCTTTTGCTACTATAACCTTACTGACACAATTTTTATTCGTCCAGGCATTTCACCTGCAAATAAGAAATTCTAATGATACTAAAAAAAAAAATAGTGGGTTCCATCGTTTCTATGGTTACTTCTTAAACGGTGAGGTCCTCTCTATACCACCGGAGCCTCTTATTTCATGTAACAAAAGGGTATTGTGAACTGTATAGTTCACACTCTTGGCTCTACCCATCAATTATAGAGGAATAGCTCTTTCACAATAAGAGTTATCTATACAGTGACGGCATTTATAGGACGTGGGGCTAGGTACTGACCCTCTGAGTCCGCTCTTTTAACAATAGGAGCATAATTTTTTGCTTCTATAGATATTCCTCCGCTTAAGGGATAAACTATTTGCTACCAATGGGGAATTGCTTTTCATCTCAAATCTAGGTGATTGGATTTGCACCAATGGAAACCATAAATTCCATAACAATATAGGTATATGATAGATCTTTTCCATTTACCCTATTCATTGGTACCGGTCATTGACCCTGGAAAAATTTTCTCTTTGTTCGAACTATGATCTTTAACGAGTCCGCATCATACACCCTAGTACATGTTTCCTCGACGCTGAGGACATCCTCTAAGAGCGGAGATTTCGTAACATTTCTTATGCTGTCTGCCGTTCTAATATTGTTAATAGTTGGCATGTCGTATCGTATATATTAAATATGTATATAAGATTAGAATGGCGAATGGGTGGTTTAGATCGATCTTAACCTGAGAATTGGATTTGATGATTATGACTTTTTCTATTCATACCAAATCACAGAAAATTCGAATTATGGTTTGAAATGGAGTTACCCTAAATCCCTGTTATGTTCATTTCGACCGCTACGAGCTCACAATGCCGGCTTGGGCTTCTGTTGCTGACATAAAAACACCTTTCCATGTCTTCGGATACAACCCATAAAGGCTTGCCCGTTCTTTGTACATAAACCTTTGTGAGGGTTTCACGAAGTTCAGTAGTTCTTCCATTTCCAGGACAAATTCCCCTGTTCGTGATTCGATAAAAAGAACTAGCATTTGATTAATCATGACCCTAATTATATTGATATTGATATAACATCATGAACGGTGCCTTACTCGCATGTTGGGCTAATGTACGGATCAAAAATAACAAGAGAATTGAACAACCGTAACAGGCATCTTCTCGGGCGTTGCATACGGCTCCGCAATGGAATTACTTTTCTTCTCTTCTATTCTATCTAAGAAAAAAAGAGAATCCCATCTGATTCAGATCGTTAATGATCCATTTACCACCCTTCCTTTCGTAGGAGTCAAAAATACTAGATGGTTCTGTTGCTTTATAGATTGACTCGTCTGTGCGTTTAGCAATCCCAAGTGCCTTCCTGCTACGATCAATAAGGAAAACTGATCTTTTTTTTTTTCATTTTCGTACTCTTCATAACATAATATCAGAAAGAAACTTCTGGTGTGAAGAAAAATGGTTGTGACGCTGAAATGTACCCCCGACACATAAAATCACAAATCGGAAATAACCTTTGTTTCATACTACTATCGTCGATACAAAATCTCATGTTATGAAAAAACAATAATGGTTTGTTCATATCGACCTCGAATTGCAGCTATTATTACTTATTATTCATATTCAATATGGCGAAGGCTAGTCTTTCTTTTTTTTTTTCAAATAAAACTCATTGGCGCCAAGCGTGAGGGAATGCTAGACGTTTGGTAATTTCTCCTCCGATCATATGAAGATCCATAGGAAGCGGGCCACCCCTGCATATTGGTATCACATCGGGTGGCACAAATTGCAATAGTATTCATAATACTATCCTGATACTACCCTCCGCCGGAGAGTTATAAACAAAAAAGATCCCTAGTCTGTCTTCTATACTGAGATATACCATTAGACCCCAATTTGATTTGAGATCTCGCTATTAACCTCTTGACCTAAAAAAGTATCTTTCTCGAGAAGTCGGTTGATTAGGACAAATTGTTTCCTTAGAACTGTACGTGCCCTTTGGATGCATACGGTTCAAAAAAATTGCGAAACAAGAATCAATGTGTCGATTCCAGTTTCTACTTTTTTTTTTTTCTTAATTAGGTTTGTTGTTTTGCTAATAAAGCTTCCATTTTTTTAAAAGCCATGAGATGAGTTTTTGCCTTCCTTACCTATACAAAAAATTTACTGAACTTATTGAAATTGAATTGACAAATCTCTCTCATTGATGTTTGTTTCATCGCCATTCAATCACGATGTCATTTTCTTGTTTCTGAATGGCCTTTTCATTCTTTTTAGTTCATGTTCTACTCCGGAAAAGATCTGTCCGAATTCCATTTGCACATATTAGGGCAAATTGTCCAGTACCACTTCTTTTGTACGACTTTTTTTTTTCAATTTCGTTTCATGCCTTTCCCCATCATTTCGATGACCTCATAACTATTCCGTTGGTTCTTGGGTTGGACGTTTTGAAATCACTCCTATAATAAGGTAAGATCGTTTATGATACAAGCTTAATCGTACATTACATGATCCATTTGTAATTTTCTGACGGAGCCTGATACTTATTACTTAGTTTTTATTTTTATTTTTCAAGTCAACATAAATTTCTCCTAATTGATCCCAACTAAATAAATTGATCTAATGCCCTTCACGCTCCGATGATTTATGGTTCACTCAATACAATATTTCTTTAGGCTAACAGAGGATATTCGATCGAGGGAGAGAACGGGTAAATTCCATATACCCCAATAGTCTGACAATCGCACTATAATCCAACCCAAACTGCTCTTCCTCTCCAGACTCCGAAAAGGTACTTTTGGCACACGGTCATTAATTAAAGAAACTTGAGGTACTATCTTCACTTGTCATGTGGAACATAACAATGGCTTTATCGTTCCTCATCACTTTTTCGTTTTATTGTAGTTTATACATAGATTTTTATACAATAATTGGAGTTGTTTATTTTTAGAGTAAAGACAGATGAATAAAAAAATTTTAACTAACGATCAATCGTTGATTAATAAACCAGTATCTACGCATTTTTCGTTTGTTCCCATAAAGTAAACTAATCCTCCCATGGCGTAGATGGTACTTATCGGGTAGAGAATAGATCTGCTCTCTTTGTTCTTACGAACCGAATTGTTTCCATTATTTTCAATGGAAGCGTATAAAAAGTAACCCTTTCTCATACGGAAGCTACTGACCAGGTTAGATACCTCGTATAGTCTTTTCAATGCTGATAAAATCAAGTGACATATGTTTCTATTTTTCTTTGAGAAAGGGGTATTTTTCCATGGGTTTGCGCTGGTATCGGTTTCATACTGTCGTATTGAATGGCTCCCGGTCGATGCTTGCTGTCCATATAATTCATACCGCCCTATTTGCTGGTTGGGCCGTCGAGGCTTTATACGAATTAGCGGTTGTTGATCCTCTGACCCCTGCTCCTTGATCCAATGTGGAGACGGTATGTTCGTTATACCCTTCATGACTCGTTTAGGAATAACCAAGTCGTGGGGTGGTTGGAGTATTTCAGGAGGAACGGTAACTAATCCCGGTATTTGGAGTTATGAAGGTGTGGAGGGCCCATTTGTGTTTCCCTTTGGCTTGTTGCTTCTTGGCCGCTATCTGGCTATGGGTTATTGGTACCTAGAAATATTCTGTGATGAAACGTTACTGGCAAACCATCTTTGGCGTGCCTAAGATCTTTGGAATTCATTTATTTCTCTCTCCTCAGGGTTGCTTTCTTTGGCTTTGCGCATTTCATGTAACAGGTTTGGGATTGGGTCCGTAATATGGGTGTCCGATCCTTCTGGACTAACGAAAAGTACAACCTGTAAGTCCATCGTGGGCGCGAAGGCTTTGATCCTTTTGTTCCCGGAGGAATAGCTCTCCATCATATGGCACAGCGGGTACATTGGCATATTAGCAGCTTATTCCATCTTATGTCCGCCGCCTCACGTCTATAACAAATGAGTACGTATGGGCATATTGAAACTGTACTTTCCAGTAGTATCGCTGCTGTTTTTTTTTGCAGCTTGCGCTTGTTGCTTGACTATGTGGTAATGGTTCAGCAACTACCCCATGAATTATTTGTGTCCCACGCTTCTCAGTGGATCATGGATACTTTCAGCAAGAAATATATCGAATATTTAGCTCCGACCTAGCCCAAAATCTAGTTTACGAAGCTTGGTCTAAAATTCCCGAAAAATTAGCTTTGTTATATTACATTTTTAATAATCCAGCAAAAGGGGATATTCAGAGCAGGGTTCGATGACAACGGGATGGACTATCTTGTTGTGTTGTTAGGACCCCCCGTCTTTAAGAGATCAGACGGGCGCGAATCTTTTTTTACGTCGTCTGCCTACCTTTTTTTGAAACATTTCCGGTAGTTTTGGTAGATGGAGACGAATTGTTAGAGGAGCCGATGTTCCTTTTAGAAGGGCAAATCAAGTATAGTTTTGAACAGTAGGTGTACTGTTTAGTTCTATGGTGGCGACTCATGGAGTCAGTTATAGGTGATCCTGTGACTGTAACAAATATGCTAGACGTGCCCAATTAGTGAAAATTTTTTGAATTATATTCGGGCTACTTGAAATCTCGCGTTTTTTCTTTCGCAGCAGTCCAAGGGTTGGTGTCAACTTTTGGCCCATGCTACGTTTGCTTTGCTCTTCTTTTTTCGGACACAGTGGCAGGGCGCTAGAACTTGTTTCGAGATGTTTTTGTGCTGGCATTGATCCAGATTTTGATGCTCAGTGGAATTTGGAGCATTCCAAAAAACTTGAGATCAACACAAGGCAATAGTCTGATACAACATTGCTCTGTACTTTCCGCCTCTTTTTTTTTGATTTGACATAGGGTTAGGGTACTGAAGAATCTTGACTTGAATCACCATCTTCTTTGACTCTTTCCTTTTCTTTAGCTGGTAAATGATGCCAAATAATGAGGTGTGACAGCTATATTTTAAACCACGACGAATCTAGGAAGCATTGTTTTTATACATTCCGTTTAGTCCTGACTTTAGGGATAATTTTTTCGCTATCATCTTTTTTCGAGAAACCGGCTAAGGTTCCAACTAAAACATGAAAAGTTTTCCATTATCCAATTGAAGTAATGATCTCCCCATATGGAGGCTCATTACTTCAACTAGTCCCCGTGTTCTTCGAATGGATCTCTTAGTTGTTGTGAGGGTTGCCCCAAAAGCGGCTATATACGGCGTACCCAGTAAAGCTTACAAGTAAACCGATATGAAGATGGCGACTAGGGGTGCTGTTTCCATTTTTTTAACACTTTAAAAGATCACATATGGATCTACATACGATCGTTTATTTACAACTACAACGGAATGGTATTAACCAAGGGTTTTCACAGAGCTCACCACTGATTTAATAGGATTTATGCTACACAAACCGTTGAGGATAGTTCTAGATCTGGGCACAGGACAAACTACTGTGGGCATTATTGAACCTGGAATTCGGAATATGGTAAAGGTAAGCTCCGGCTGGGGACTACACCTTAATGGGAGTCGACTGGCCCTATTTAACGGTTTCCTATCTATTATTTTGTAAAATTTATATTCTTCCTGGTTTACTTGGATTGAATTACAATGATTAAGTTTTATAAATAACTGTTGAAGTCCTAGTTTTCAATCAAAAAAATTACTTTACTTAAAACTCGGATTTCAGACCATTCTGGGCAAGTTCGACCGTGAATTTTTTGTTTCGTATCTCGGAATCTGAGTGGTTGACTTGTTATAATTGTCCTATTGATATACGAGAATGGTCCTGTTATCATCTCTATCGATATGATTCTATTTCGTCGGAATAGTTATTCTAGTATCTGGAGCACGGATATATAGGGTGAGAATATAAGAATATATTTAAGAAAAGAAATATTAAAAACTATGATTCATACCTACTATTAAGACCTCGCAACCGGACTCAAAATTTTCAAATAGATAGTTCCTAAATCAAAACGATTTTTCTTCCTCGACTTTTTTTGTTCTTGACCGAAGGACAACTCTTTTTCTAGATTTTGTTGAGTCATTACTTCATCGAATAAGTGGATCATCAAGGAGGGTTCTTACTCAGAGACCTTTGAGTTAGCTTGAGCTTTGCTGTTATTAATTTTTAAATGAAATCATCGTGTTCTAGTATTAATCTGGGTTTCAATTGATTCATAGGGTCTCAACAAGCAATTCCTACAATAGTACAACACGAATCAATCCGCATTCCCAAAAAACAAGAAATAAATAACCAAAAAATAAAAAAATGGGACGAGAAGATTCCAAAGTCCTGTATGATCAAACATCAAAAGAGACAGATGAGCCAACTTGATATTTTGAGGCATTATCAACAAGAAAAATTTCTTATTTTTTGTTACTTCGTATCTTCCGGGTCAGGGGCAATCAAGCGTCTAAGCTAAGAAGTTTTGACTTTCTATTACATATCCGTGAAATCACATTGTGTGTTTCTGCTTGAGCCGTAGAGATGAATTTTCATAATTACCGTTCTCAGAGGGTGAGTCCCTTGGCCTTGGTTACCTATCTCATAAAGTAATGATTTGGTTTGGAGGAACGTCTGAGATTTCAGGCGATTGCAGATGAATAACTAGTAAATTGTTCTCTCAGGAACATATTTTATTGTTCGGGTGGATCACCCTTACTTGTTTTTTAGTTACAAGTAGCTCAGGTTTTGCTATGACTTTTTACTCCGTCCAACCGTTACAGAGGCTTTTTCCTCTGTTCAATACATAATGACTGACCAACGTTGGTGGTTAACCGATCAGTTCATCGATGTCAGCAAGTATGATGTTCTTAATGATGATCTTGCCCGTATTCGTGTGTACTCTTACAGGTGGATTTAAAAACCCCGCTAATTAACTTGGGTTACAGGTGTAGTTTTGGCTGTATTGACGGCATCTTTTGGTGTAACTGGTTATTCCTTACCTGGGACCAATTGTTTATTGGGCAGTAAAAATGTGACGCGTACCTGAAGCTATTCCCGTAGATAGGAATCGGCCTTTGGTAAGTTATGACCGGAAGTGGCAGTGTGGGCCAATCCACTTTGACTCGTTTTTATCGTTTTACACACTTTTTGTATTGCTCTTCTTACTGCCGTATTTATTTAATGCATTTTCCATGCTACGTAAGCAAGGTCTTTCGGGTCCTTTATAGAATCATGATTATTTGTAATTGATCATATATCATACTGGGGAGGAACGATAGACAAGACTAATTGCATTGCTAGAATTATGGATTATTGAAAAAATAAGACATGTTATTTGGATACTTTCTTCAACTTCGAAGTATTGTATTCCTTATTTGATACGAATCGTTGAAGTTCATTATACAGTAAGAGAGGATGGATTAGGGGAGTGTGTGACGTGCCTATTGATTAGGCCATGCGATATATTATTTTGAATCTGCCGACATTGTGCACAACAAATGTGTCCTCACTCCAACACGCACGTATCCCCCTATGTAGCAGAGTATAGGCCGTTCGTTTGGGAGAACCTTTTCTCTATGATCATACCTTAATCATGTTATGCCTGAACAGGCTCCGTAAGATTCCCTAGAATAAAATATGATTGGCATGATTCAATTTCTGTCTATTCCACTTCCTTTTTTATTTGTAGTGGAGAATGCTTCATTTCTCTGCAATCGATCCCGATCGATATACTAGATCGGATGACATAAGAGATCTAAGGAAGGACAGAGCTAACTTTATTAGTAAAAGTAAATACTTTGTATGTACGAAGATCGAGATGTTGGGGGGATAACACCAATCAAAAGCATGAGACAATCCAAAAAGCACTTGACATGTCAAATTTATAGCCTACTTGATTTGAGCATTTACTGTAAGAACTGAATTAGTTGCAATGACTAGTTGCAACTCCGGCAAATGGAATCTGTAAATCTTTCTCTTACATAGAGTCATTATATCTGATATGTGGGGAATATGTTGAAAATAGATTTTATATGGAATCTATTTCTGCCATTCCTTGCATTCTTGCTCGAGCCGATGATGAAAAAATTTCATGTCCGGTTCCTTCGGGGGAGATCCATAAGAATTCCCTATCCCATAACAAGAAACCACTTGACGTCCTGTATTAAGAGCTAAATTGCTCAAGGGATGGGGCATAATTATTATGGAGACCCCGCATGGCCCAATGCTCTTTTTATATTTTTCCAGATTAGTAATTCTAGGTACTATTTGCTGAATGTATGCTTGGCAGTTCTAGACGTCAATGAGTGGTGAACCGCGGATCCAGTTGCAACTCTTTGGAAATATTACCCGAATGGTACTTGTTCCCGTATTTCAAATACTCCGCACAGTACCCATAAGTTTTATTAGGTGTTCTTTAATGTTTCAGTACACGGGATATGGACAGTACCTTTTTTGGAGATGTTCATACATTTCCAAAATCCATTTCGCCGTTCCCCGTAGCTATCAAACAGTCCTTTTTGATCGTACCCTGCAGTGCTCTTGGTTAGGTATTGTAGCAACATACCTATTGATAAATCGCTAACTTAGGTCTTTTTTAATTGTTCAACCGTGAATACCAGGATTATGTATCTAAAGATATTGACTTTCAAAGTCACTATTCTTTTAGATACATTAATTTTATTATGATCATTTCCACACTAAATACGGATTGTGCCAAAAGCTAAAAACAAATTTTCTTCTTTTTCTTTATACATTTTCTTTCTATTTTTATTATAAACGAAGAGACCTAATTATAATGTATTTAAATTAAATTGATTCTTAGGTAAATCAATTGCGAAATGCTTTTGGTAGAGTGTCCGATATCTCTTTTACATCTTCTATGCGAAAAATTCAATCTCATAAGAATCTTCCTTGACTCTTATTCAAAAGGTCCAATAATGGTGTATATTGGACCTTTTTGAGAGACAATTGATAGGTCGCTGGAAGTGTTAATCTGATTGGTCTAAAATTACATTTCAATGGCCTTTCTTTTTTTTTTTTTTTTGTTTTTTCTTAGATTGGTTATCTATCTTGAAATTTAAAAATGGGAGAGTAAAACCTGTTGTATTTTCTTGAATTAATGTCCTCTTCCTCCCTGTAAAAAAGGAATAAATAAATCATGTAAATTACGAGAGCTTCATAAAGTGCTTCCTTAGAGTTAAACTTCCATTCGTCATATTTCTAGAAAAAGTATCTCTTGTTTTCATTCCCATGTTCCCATAAGATGATACTAATGATTTCGCATTTTCGACAGGCACGATCAGCATCTATTAGGATAACTTCCATTTTTTAGAGTTATTGTTGGTTTCGTACGATATCCACGATCTCGCCTGATTTGTAATCCAATACACAAATCAATTGGTTCCGTCAGGTAGCTATATGTTGTTTGTGTCACTATTTCCCGGAAGGTGGTGAGATTATATCTTGAGCGGTTCCGTATTTATGGGCCCCTGGCGCAAATGGATCGCTCTACTCCATTATATTACTCTTCTCAATACAATTTCTTTCAAATTTCGTAAAATTCCTGTACCGATTTCTTCAATACCTATTATCGTATAATATTCATGCGTCACTTTCCTCAGAGTTTGCACGTGTGATTACATGTTTTCCTTCGATTTCTCCAGTAAAGCCCTTCGCTGGCAATATCCTTATAGTATCACTTGACCTTCATAAGCGGGGACAGCACGAAAACGACCACTAATAAAGACGTTAACTGTCTACATCTCGATTCCACACCTCCCACTGTAGTGTTCGAGTGGATTCCTGCTACTACTTCCTCTCGACCATACTAACTAATACTTTATTTGATCAGATTCATTGAATCATTATTTCTCTTGAATCTGTTTTTTTCGTATTTTCTACACAACGTCTTTTTTTAGGGGTCGACATCCCATTCTGTTGCATAGTGTTATCATCACGTACGACACTTTAATATTAGCCCACTTCTACGAATGGCTCTTAATCGGCATCTCTTCCGAGACCAGGACCTTTTATCATAACTTCTGCTCGTTCATACCCTGATTAACTCTGTATACGAAAGCATTTATGCCGCCGCTTGAGCAGCCTAGGGTGTCCCCTCTTCTTGGCCCTTTTGAATCCGGAAGTACCAGCATAGGCCCAAGAACCACCCCGACCTCGTTTACATCTTACAAGTTACAATTGTATTGGTTGAAACTTGCTTGAACGGAATATTCCTTTTGGTATTCTACGTCCATTCTTACGTGCCCAATCGCCCTTCTACGTGAACCGATTCCTGTGGTATAGCTTTTGTCATATTTATATCACTTATAAATATGCAGTCAAGAAATATACGGAAAGAAAAGAACGGAATATCCATTTCATATTACAAGAATCTTTATTTTGTCTTTTCTTAGAAAGTTCTTTTTTGAAAGAATTTATCCTTGTCTCTGTTTCTGTCTCTGATTGGACCCAAATCACCGATAATTTCTTCCGCGCCACGGATCAATCGACATTTTTTTGCACAAATTTTACGAACGAATCCCTTTTTTTCATATTTCTTTATTTCCTTACCTTAATTTTGAACTATTCCTTGAAGAAATAATCGCTTGATTTTTGTTTTTAACTTTCGAATTGTATCTCATTTAACTCGAATTGTATCGTCATGAAAGGAATGCTTTTTAAAGATCACTAATCATTCCAGAATCTTTTTGCGAAGTCTATAAATTATACGTCCCGCTGGTTGAACAGAACAACTTACTTCAATTTTGACTCTATCCCCAGGTAGTATCCCTTATAAAACTGCGCCGGATCTTCCTTCCCGAAACATAACTAGAATTAACATCTTTATTATCTTAGGCGACCCGACACATACCGTTGGGAAGTGATTCGTAATATAAAAACCTTCAGAATAAATTTTTGTTCTTTCCTTCCAGGTAACTTCCTTGAATTATCAACTATGAGGAAGATTTATAACTACTTTTTCCTCGTCTATTTCACAATAGTAGTTAGAGAGCAAATTAGATACCAAGGAGAGGATCACCATATCTATAACAAAAGTTCGCACTCCAATTTTTTCTCCCTCGCGAGCTTTCTCGATCTGTTCATTATACCTCGGGAGTGAAAGATTCCAATTCTCCTATTCCCACCTAAAATCTTAGGAAGTGGTTGAATAGTCGGAATACAATTCGTAACCGAGTCGGCTGATACGCTTTAAAATAGTTTCTGTGTATTCTTTTCCTAGTGCTTTCTATTTCGCAGAGTTGCAACCAAGAATATTTGTTACTTCCTGATTTTCCGACGTTTTCAAATAAACCTTCTCGTAGAAGTATTTTTCACACTAATTTTCGGTGATATTCGTAGATGCTATTCGAAACCTTCCTTTTTATTTCATGTCATTCATTCTTATAGAATTATTATACGGCAATAGTGTCCTTACCCATAGACGACCTATATTATTGGGTGCCCCAATTTTTATATAATCACATGTTTCCCTTTTTTTTCTTTGGTTTTATTTTCTGTCTTTTTTTTTTTTTTTATTATAAAATTAATTTTATTCTTAAAAGTATACTGCTGGCACCATCTACTATCTACTAATTTGATTCTACAAATTTATCGATTTAGATGTCTGATATACATAGTCCCAATCTAGTAGTATTTATAAGACCTCGGACCAATGAACTATTTAGTAAAATCAAACTGTCTCAATTCCCGAGCGATCGCACCAAAAACTCTAGTTTCCTTTTGGATTTCCTTCTGATCAATGACAACCGCGCCATTGTCATCATATCGTATTATCCTACGTGTCCACGTTTGAGTTCTTTACAAGGTACGTACAATTACAGCCTCTAATTTGTCCGCTCTTGCTAGTGGCATATTAGGCCACTGGACTGCTTCTTTGATTACCGGCAACACAACGCACCAATTGAGCATATCGATATTACCAGCTCCTATGATTCGAATACACATCATTCTCGAGCTCCGCTGTTATCCGCTCCATTCAAAAGGTCTGAGGTTGAATCATATCATTTTATTGATCCGTTATTTTAATGCAAAGGATAAGGAAAAAAGAAATATTCTCGTGTCCAAAATAAATACACTTGCCGTTTTTTTTTTCATCCTCAATACACTGGTTAGTTCTACATACCTAACCTGACAAATTGAGTTCGTATAGGCCATTTTGGCGCACTAGTGAAATAGTCTGCTTTGGCTACAGCTTCTGATACTCGCCCATTTCTAAAGTCTTGCGACTGGTTTTAACAACGGATACCCAATAGTCGGGATCCCTTCCCCGAACCCATACGTGTTTCCGGCAGGTCTTACTGTACCAGGTTTGTCGGGCCCAATATCTAACCATATTTTTCCACCCGACGCGCCTATCTTGCATTAGCTCGCCGCCCCGCTTCTATTTGTCAAGCTGTGATCCTAGACAGGGAGTCAAACGTGCCTGCAGAGCGTTCTGCCTAACATAATACGATTGCCCCGACAAGATCTTCCCTTCGATGATGTCTTCCTCGTCTTTTGTTTACGAAATCTGGTTCGTTTTGGGGTTATAGTTGATGGTCGTTCTTATTCCACTCTACTACTAACCGGATCTGAGAGTTTCTCTCATCCATCTCCTCGCTACCTGAAATGAGTTCAATATATTACAGATCGCCATGTTAGTTAAATTTAATAACGAATACACTAAGACGATTTATAATATTGATTTGTTTCTGTTATACAGGAGTTACTTATCCAGGATATATAGCCAGAATCGTTATGTTATGCTATTTATCGCATAATAAATTATACATTCGGATCTCCAATTCTAGCTCATGCTTTTTTATCATTATAGAATATGCTTTTATTTTCTCACGATCCTTGAAGTCCTTATTTTTACCCTTATCAGAATGAGCCAAATTTGTAATGTAATCTCAATAACAAGGTTTCGCGGGCGAATAGGTTTGACTCTTTACTGTTTTTTATTCACCTACGGTCACCCATACTTCTCAGACTAATAAATTTAATTTTTTTTTCTCGGTTCGCGGTTGCCGCCCATCCCCACCAATGAATTATTGGGATTCGTTGATATATCAGTAAATCCTATGCAGCCCAGTTTCCGTCGTTCCAGAGCTTCTCTTACCTGGTTTAGGCTGAACTCTGCAATGGAGCTCACAAAATTTCCTTCTCCGGAGGTCAATCTCCTTAGTTTTTATTAACCGAGGCTCCTTCTAGCTATTATTTATATTCATCTCAGTATTGATTGCTTTATCACATTGCCTTTATGAGGTCATTCAAGACCATACGTCATATTGAATCAGATAGCATTGATGATTTTTGTTCTCTATCTTTTCTATCTCCTTCCATTTTATCCACTCCCTTATTTTTGTTGCACAACCCATATCAGATTTTTTATGGAAGTTTTAGTTGCAGTTTGCTGCAACCTTAGGACTTGTTCCACTCATCTCATATAGTACTGTGTTCTTGGGATCCGACATACTAGCAATAGTTGGTTATTATTTATTTTGTTTTTTATTTTTGGTTTATTTATTTTATTAGTTATGTTTCAGTAGGGTTTAGTCCTATTTTTTCTTATTCCAATTCTAAATCTAAAGAAAATTACGAGTCACCCTACATAGCAAGTATAACAATGTCAATCGAATTTTTTTCAACCTTAATAGACTTAGAAATTGCTCAGTTTGTTTGATTTAACTGAAAAAGAATGAATACAGTTTTGTTATTTTTGTTCTATCACTGGCCAGAATGGCCAAGATAACATAGTCCTATTATTCCTCCGTCCACAAATATCCAAAATTTTTATGCCTAATACTCCATAGAAGTTCGATGTCTGGAACAATGTCAATGTTAGCGCGAATTGTTTGTAGGGGAAAACCTGCCCTCTCTGATCCATTCGACACGTGCAACTTTCTTTTTTCCGTCATTCCCCGCCCTGCAAGTTGTACTTGCCATTCCTTTTGTATCCGTTTGTTCAGCTAATTCAATAGCCTTTTTTTTTCATTGGCCTTTCGAAACGAAACTCTATTTTTTAATATGATAAAGCTATACTATTCCGCAAGAAATATTAGTTGCCCATAAGGTTTTTCAACCTCGTGTGATAGCAATGTTTAGTCTTCGGTTCACGAATTCAATTCTTTTGTACATTCATCGTATTTCCTTCGATTCCGCGTGTTTGGCCCTCTTTAATAAATTTGGAAATCCCATAGTGATATGCCTGAGCAATCATTCTTTTTTAATTCCTAACACGATCCTTCGAAACCCGAGGATAGTCTCCTATTTTTTTGTACATAGTCGTGATACAATTCAGTAATTTTTTTCATCTTCCTGTAAACCCAAGAATATTTTTTGGTTTGTGCGAACCAAAAGGACTGATGACGTTGGTTTTACCAAGTCTGAACCAAGTGGATTTTTTTTTTCCCATCTTTTTCCTATTTTTTTGTTCTTTCCAGCCATTAGTTATTTTTACTATGTTTACTATGATGAATCATCTGAGCTTCATCTAAAAATAAATAATTTAGATTTATCCTTTAATACAATTGTTATATGACATAGGTCTTTTTATCGGATAACTATCCTCGAGCTCGATGTCTTAAGTTTTTCACAATGGTATCCTATTAACTTTGGCTTCACTATGAATGAACAGCTTCGTTTCCAACCCCTATATGACTAGCAGTTGCGCTGCAGAATAAACCAATTTTAAAATGGTCATAATGCTCGATAAGGCATGAGTTCCGTATCACTAAGTGTTTCTTCATAGAACGTCCGCGAATCTGATCAATTACTCTTCGCGCTTTGAAAACGACATCCTACATCTATGTTAGACTAAAATTTCTTACTTCTTTACCGACTCGGTTCTGTTCTCATACGGGTTCCATATCCCCCAACTAAATGATAAACACTTGTGTTGTACTTTATTTTTTTTTTCACAAAAAAAATTATTTTTCAATTTCAATTTTTTTTTTATATTTAATTATATTTTTATATTTTTTATTATTTTAAAATATTTAACATGTTTATTTATTTGTTTTATTTTTTAATATTAAAGTTTTATTTAATATTAAAATGCACTTTAAATTACTTCCGACGAGATTTATTAATCGTTTCTTCATGTCTCGCAAAGTAAAAGTAGGCGCGAATTCTCCCAATTTGTGACCTCCATACGATCTATTTATTAAATAGGTACTGTCCTTTCATTAATGAATATCGATGTATGGCCAATCATGTGGGTATAATGGTAGATGGCCGAGACAAGTTACTATTTTTTTCTTCTCCCCCTCATGTTGAGTTTTTTTTTTTCCCCTTTTTTCCGATAAATGGTTAGCTACTAAAAGGGTGTTTTTTTAGCGAACGTGTCCATGGCACAATGTGTATTCTCCTTTTTTTTTTTTTTTACATTTTTTATTTTAAGATTGGCATTCTATGTCCAATATACTCGATCTAGTTAAGTAGGGATGGTCCACGATAAATACATAATGATTAATGGAAAAAAATAAATCCTTTAGCTAAAAAGGGGGCGGATGTAGCCAAGTGGATCCATGCATGGATTGTGATCCACCATGCGCGGGTTCAATTCCCGTCGTTCGCCCATCCTTTTTCAAAGTCACAAATTCTATTTTCATATTCCTATTACGGGCGACGAAGAATAAAACTATCACTTATTTTTTTCCTTTTCTACGTCTCTTCCAAGCGCAGGATAACCCCATGGTTGTGGGTTTTTTCCTACCATTGGGGCTCTCCCTCACCCTGCCCGCATGGGGATGGTCTACATGTTCCTAACTACTACTTCCTCTTACACAGGACGCTTCCTAGCGCCACACTTAATCGCCGGCTCTATCCCAAATTTTTTTGGTTCCCCCACATTACCCCTTTGTCCGCCTGTTGCTGGCTACAGTTTTTGATATCAAACGGACCTCCCCAGATGTAATCTTAATGTGGCCGATTTCCCCCCTCTTTTGCAATCAGTTTCGCTACAGCACCTGCTCAGCTCTAGCTAA